>NW_023591350.1:420145-596671 GCF_014843425.1 Jatropha curcas | reverse complement strand
TTGTGCACAGATCATCTTGTCTGTACCAATACCAAAGTTGAGTGGTACAGACCCTAAAGGACCCTCTCCAGTTCGTTTTGGAAAGCAAGACAAATCATCCAGAGGAAAAAAGGCCTCTTTTGCTTGTTTATTCTCACTTGCAAAATACTTTCAGCTTGCTAAACAAATCAGAGCCCAGAGGTAATTGCTTTAAGCAAATTTTTTATCATCAAATTTGATCGATATATATATATATATATGAGCATTCTTCTTTTTAATTTCAGCGCTTTATCGAAATATCTTCGCGTAACACATTGAAGAACTTCAGTATGGGAATTACAAAATTTTAATGGGGCCAGTAGAGCAGATGGCTTTAGCTAAATCATCCAATTAATGCTTCTACTTCGTGGTTACTAATTCTTCCTATGTACAAGTTTTATAAACTTTCCTAGAAATTTTTCTATTTATATTTTTGATATGTTGAATAGAACTGAAAATGAGACGTGATTTTATTGGAATTTGCAGAGTCTGGGGACAGGAGTTAGTAAGGTTACATGGGAAAGCTTTAGAGTTGCAGCTTTATGTAGAGAAACAGACCTTTCATTGATCCACAAAAGTACCACGTTGCATGTAGGAAAAATGCATTTGAGATGATTTAACAAGCTTGATGTGGGTTCCTGCACCAGCAAATTAAGGACCACAAGCTAGTAATATGGGATAAAAGATTACGGGATTAACTATTACAGGGTTTATGGCTTATAACTTAATGAGATCAACTAATAAAAATAAAATTTTTTAACCAATTGTTCTTTACTTTTATCTTTCTTTTTTTCTGGTTAAGTTTAATCTTGAAAGGAAACGTTTCCTCCAAGGTGTTGGCTCCTTTAAAACCTGTATATAATAAAATAACATTTAAAGATTAATATAATTAATTTACTTAATTATTTATGTATTAATATAAAATTAAATTGAATTATATTAATATCTTTAATAAAATGGAGGAGCCATCGTTTGATAAAGGAAAGAATTGAACTTTATCAACATAATGTATTTCAGGTAAATAAATTTTTAGGAGGATTTCATCATTTTATTCCGCTCCAAACTTCCTCATCTAACGTATAATATTAAAGATGTTAAACATTTAAAGCGAAACAGTGTTCAGAGACCATCTCTCCCTATTTTTTTTTCATCTGACATTTGTCTAGCAACTATTTAAAATTTGAAAGTTTTCAAAAATATAAAGGTTTTATATAACACGAATTTGGTCTAAGCAGAAAGACATATTTTCTTATATAAAAGGTCGAGCGTCTCGATTTTAATTAAATCGCGACCCTTATAAAATTTACGAGAAAAATCAAGATTTTGAAAAAGTTTCCCTTATTAAGCCTGAGGCAATTGAATTATTTTTTGCATTACTGTTATTTTTAAACATGATAAAATGTTAATTGGAGAGTCCACCATCTTTACTTTAAAAAAAATTTTATTTTATCTTTTATTCTTAAAACTAATTTATAAAATATGAATGGATAATTTAATTGTGGGAATTCAAAACAAAAATCAAGAAATAATAACAAATTTTGATAAAAAAAAAACTAATAGTTGATGTACTTCTTAGGCTCCGACTCATTATATTATGACTATTAATTTGTTCAGCTGCACTTTATGCTGGTAGCTTTAAAAAGCAGGTAAGATAAAAAGGTGACACAAAAATAATATACAGTTGATTGTCATTGGGATTGCGAGGCCAACGTACATCCATAAATCATTGAAGAACTCAAGTCACAATCTCAAATCTTTATAGCTAAACCATTCCTTGTTGAAGGAAAAAATTTATGGTTGGTCTAGGGGGAAAAAAATCTATAAATTTGGTCATGTTACTTCCTTCAGAATTAGGTTTTTGTTTTCTTTAGTTGAAGAAAAAAGAAAAACTGTGAGGATTAATGGAGATAGAGCAAGAAGTAGGACTAGAAACCTGTAAGTCCAACAGGACAATTTGTTGAGCAACTCTGTTCTATCACTTTGTATTTATTAGTGTTATTGGAATCACAAGTTCCATTAGATTTACATGAGTCGAGTGCAATACAAATTGCTCAAAGATGTATTCCTTCCCATCAACCCACGTTTCTCTTCTGTTATGTAATGTATCTCTCTCTCTCTCTTCTCTCTCTCTCTATATATATAATATATATATATATATTAGTGGCAATGACAACTAAATTTTGGTAATAACATAAACAGTTAATTGTATTTTATAAACAGTGTTAAAAAAGATACAAATGGAGAAAAGCGATGGAAGGGGGGGAAAAAGGTTTTTTAGAATGAATCTCAAAAGACCACTTAAAAGTGCCCATATTCCCAACGGAATGTCAGCAAAAGTTCTACAGCAATTTGCTTTATTGGCTTATTTTATTCAAATTTAGCAATGGAACAGTTACCCCCAGAATCAACTTTATGGGAAGTTCACATGATAAAATACCCAACTAGCATCTTGAAAGTAGCTGGTAATATAATCTTTAAAGCTCCACCACTCTCTTTGGAGATGGCTTCTCTTTAATGGAGGCTCTTCTTTTCTGCTTACAAAGAGCTGACAATCTTCAATTCCCTTGACTTTTCCTTCTGTTCAATTGCACACTAAAAATGGGTAATATGGAAGGCCAAAAAGGAAAAGAATACGAAATGTGTTTTCTTTGGAATATTTTCTTCAATATTGAATTACTCTTCAGATTTTTGTTCAAGTATTATGATTGGCTAGTTTTGTTGGAGATGATAAATCACCGATTACGACCGGGCATTCTGGGAGTGGAATTTTTGCCTGTAGCTTAGTTGACAATGTCTTTCTCTCTTGATCAAATAAAACAAATCAGGGACCAAGCTTGGAGTTGGTAAGTATTTCAACTGTAATGTCAGTAACTAACTCTTCATTTGCTCATTTATATAATATTCAGCTCTGATATATTTGATTATGGAAAAGCAAGGACTAATGATTAATTTCCTTTGTACAGACATAAATGATTGTGATTCACGGAACAATTTTCTTGGGAACTCGAATGTTACATGGAAGCAATAAGTAAAGGATCAGGAAAATGCCCGAACCACATCATTAGTTTTGCTAAATTACAAGAATGTTTGGAGGTTGTACAAGTCAGTTCAAGGAATGACCTAAACCTAATGCAGAGCTGCCATGGGGGCAACCATTTTTTGCCTTCTTCAGTCCTGTTATTCATTCCCGCAAATTGAAAGCGGTTCAGAACCCAAAGACCCTCTCCAGTTTCGTTTGGAAAGGCAAGAAAAAATTCATCCAGAGAAAAAGAGCCTCTTCTTGTCTGTATCAATTCCGAAATTGAGCGGTTCAGAACCCAAAGACCCTCTCCAGTTCGTTTGGAAAGCAAGAAAAATCATCCAGAGAAAAAGAGCCTCTTTTGCTGTTTATCTCACTGCAAAATACCTTCAACTTGTAAACAAATTCAGAGGCCCAGAGGTATGGTTTAAGTAATTTTTATTCATCAAACTGATCGATGGATGAATAAAAAAGATCATATCAGCTCTCTTGTTCTTAATTACAGGCGGTATCGAAGTATCTTCATAACACATTGAAGAACACAAGTATTGGGATTACAAATGTAATGGGGCCAGGAGAGCAGATGGCTTTAGCTAATCATCCAATCAATGGCTTCTACTTCGTGGTTACTAATTCTCCTCAAGTACAAGTTTATAACTCCCAAGAAAATTTCTATTTATATATATTGGATATGTTAATGGAATTAGTGAAAATGAGACATGATTTTAATGGAATTGCAGAGTCTTATGACTGGAGTAGTAAGTTATATGGGAAAGCTTAGAGTTGCTGCTTTAGTAGAAAAAGACTTCATCGATCCACAGAAGTACACGTTGTATGTAGAAAATGCATTTCAGATGATATTAAAAGCTGCATGTGAAGCTCCTGCACCACCAGCAAATTAAGGACACTAATATGCATCTAAATGCGGAATAAATGCGGAATTGGCTGAACCGGATTTATTGCTTTACGTATGAATCAAGCCAATGAAAATAAAAAATTTTTAAAAATTATTATTACATCTTTCTTTTTTTTCAGTATATGAACAAAAATACTCTCATTTAGTAAAAATTAATATTTTTATTGATTTCATGTTGAGTGAAAAATAATGCACGCAATTACATATGTCGTATTGAACTTTCCACTTGTTTTGCTTTTGAATATCTTAGATATGTTCCCCTCTCTTACACATACATATGATGTCTGTGTTTCAGGATTTTTTTTTTTTAACAAGCAAGGTTTTGTTTCTCATTGCAGGCCTTAAGATTAGGTTCCTATCTATGTTAGTTGCTTGTCCATTTGTGAATAATTTATATGCTTTAAATAAGCAATCTTTTATATCTGAAATCTTAATATTCAACGTTATGAATCTTTTAGACCAAGATTTGCATTAAAACAAAAAATTCATTTTCTTCTTAATGTTTTTGTGCTTTTTTTTCTCTGTTTGTCAGAGTGTAAATTCGTAACGATTTGCTATCGAACCTTCAAATTAATTGGAATCCAGTATACAAATCTTTTATTTTTATTTCGCTATATTTGTAACAAAGTCCATACTTATTAGATTTAATTAATTAATTAATATAAAATGATGAAAGCAGGATATATATGATGCAAGTCAAGCTAGCTACAGTTGGAAATTTTCAAGTCCTAACGTCTAGATTATTGGCATTAACGTTAACTTCCTCAAGTTATTGATTACTTGCAAACGTCAAGCGTTTTGACATGCTAACTGCTTGCTTTGTGCATACATGGATATTTTAACCAATTTGGTTGTGCATGATGCATCTCAGCAACCACTCCTACTTTCTAATTCTTATTTATCTACTCATCCATATAAAAGTTTTCAATACCAAACTATAAATAGAATAAATTGAAAAATGCATGCACGTTGTGTAATTTTTTTTTTTTTTTTAGTACGACTGTTTCTACATTTTGGACTAAGAAGAAATAAAAAAACTTCTAACTACAAATCAGAGTGGCGTAGTCGTAAGTGTAGTGGGCCCATACCTAATAGGTCCCTCGATCAAACCATAGTTCTGATAAAAAGTGGCTTCTGCAAAAAAATAAGATAAATTTTTTTAAATATTTTATAACTACACTAGATTTTCTGGAAGTAAGAAAAAAAAAAGAATTGAATCAAAGCTTGAATATTAATAATTATAATTATTTTCTCCAAACTTAATAGTCATTGTTATAATTATTTCATTATTTCTAGAATTTAGATATTTGATTTTCTTTTTTTTTTTTTTGAATTCTATGAAATATACTAATTTAGTAGATATAAAAATAATTTTTAATCCCTTTAAAAAAAAAAAAAAAAAATTAGTCGGGTGCTTGAAATTGATGTCCTCTTCTAGAAGCACCGAATGGCAAGAGACCTTCAAACACGTATGATTCTATCTGTACACGTCAAAAAGCCAAAAAGACAAAGTGGATGAGGTCATGGCCACGTCACCACGCGGAGGACGAGGTCGATGAACTGGTGACGACGCAGATACTACAGTTCACTGTCGTGATATAAAGTTCCACGTGGCGGGCCCGAAGGTGACATCATTCACACGCTCGATGACGGTGAGTTTTAAATTCGTTCGGCTGACGTCAGCATCGCGCACCGTCCGGCGTCTGCCAGCGGCTAATTTGTTTTGTTTGGCATCGATGATAGGAAATGGGCATATACCGTATTTATATTTGTATTCTACTAATTTATAGCATTTATGTCAGCAAATAATATAAGTCCAGCTGTCTGTTTCCCTCAATTTCTGTCAACTCATTTTGATTTATAAATTGTTCCTATCTAGATTTGTGAGTGACTTTGGATATTGCTTTTTCGTAATTTTTATGATAAATGGTATTTTCAAAAAATTCTTTATTTTTCTAATAAATTTAAGAAGAAGACTCATAGATTATAAATATATAAATTTCAATTTTTATTATATGATTTAAAAATAATATTCATACATTTAAAGATTATTTTTAAAATCAAGTGACCTTTTTCAATTTTATTATTAATAAAAAAATATGAAATTTGTGAAATCACATGTTAATGTATAAGATTATCTATGAATTTTAATATTTTATTCTCGTGGTATTTAAAATTTTTAAAAGGTCGATCATATGCTTTTAAAATTATAATTTTTATTATGAAATAAATCTCTTTTAACGATACGATGCATCTCTAAAATTAAAAAATTATATTAATAAATCAAAGTAATTTAATGCTTTAAAGTTCAAAATGAAAAGCTCACTTAAAAATTTTTCTTTTCTAAAATAATAAAATTAAGATTATCACAAAATAGCTGAGATTTATTTTTCTAAATCCAGAAAATTTCATTAATAAACACAGATTATACGACAGTAAGTATAATTGGATTGGTAGTTAAAAAGTCAATAACAGAACAAAATGATATTTATACTACGAAACGACAAGTAAGCTGACTCACCATGTAACGTAGACATTACAATTCCATGATTTGTTTATATATATAAATTTTGGTAAACGTCATTTCGTCACCCCTTGTTGACATTTTCGTCGCCCACCAGTTATTCCATACACATACTGTAGGTTAGCTTCTCAAATGGGACAAAGAATTTGTGCATGTGAATCATCATAGTATAAAATTCAAGGGCAGTATATTATCGGTAGTCATTTCAATTATGTAAAAAATAAAAAATTTAAATTTAAATCTTTTTAAGTAAGAGAAATTTCAATAATTGATTTTATTATATAACGTGCAATGTGATTTTCGGCATAATAAAATTCTCGATAAATAAAAATATTTAATTAAATTATGTATATGACTTTTAAAATAAATTTATTGAATTTTTCGAACATAAATAATTGAATTTAATGCATGATATGCAAATAAAAAAACTAAATAAATCTGAATACAATCATATTAATGCAAGAATAATATATATTAGACATATTTCATGTTAGAAAAATATTTAATAGAATACACGTAAAGTTAGGGATGGACCGTTGGAGTGCCTAAAGGGCCATATTTATCTCAGCCACCATAATATGTGCCAAGTGGATTTCTATTTATCTTTTACTTGTATTATGTAATAAACGTTACAAACACGTGATTTTATAATTTGTATTTACAATTTTTTTTTAAAAGTTTTGCTATAAAAAAATTTAATTTTATCGTGTTTTGTTTCTTTCCATCATAAATAAATAAATATTTCTTCAGACATACTCATGAAATTCTTTGAAAACTTTTTTTTTTTTATCTCTTTTTTAAACATAAGATATTTCATTGGACTTGATTGAAAATGTGCTAATTTTCTAAGATTTTATTCAAAATGTAGAAAGTTATATGTATAAATAAATATGAAGATATCTTTTTTAATTATTCTGTTACATAATTTTTGTCTTAATTTTATTTTCACACAAATTAATAAAATTTAATTAATATAATTAAATAATAATATTTCTTTTATTTTTTCAATATATGGTTATATTAGTATTTCATTAAAATTAAATGATTCATATAAAGTTATTTTGAAAATTAATAATTACAATCAAATATTTAATTAAATATAAACTTTTTAAGAGATTATATATTGATATTTTAATTTTCTTTATATCAAGATTTAATTTTCTTTATATCTAAATTTAATAAATATGAATATGATAATTTAATTTATGATATTTATTAAAAAATATATATTAAATACAGATCAAAATAATCAAATTTTGGGATTTACTAATTTATTCTTAAAAGAAAAATTTGAGAAAATATATAACAAAATAAACGAAGGAAGGAAAATTATAAACAATAATATGAGATAAAAAAAATATTGTTTTTAATAAAAAAAAAAAGTTTGATATTTTAATTTTCTTTATATCTAAATTTAATTAATATGAATATGATAATTTAATTATGATATTTATTAATAAAATATATATTAAATAAGGATAAAATAATAAATTTTGAATACTATTTATTTCTTAAAAGAAAATTTGAGAAATATTTAAAATAAACGAAGAAGGAAAATATAACAATAATTATGAGATAAAAAAATATTTTTTAATAAAAAAAAGAGTCAGTATCAATCAAGACGCAGGCACTTTACATTACATGTGCCTAATAAAATACATAATAATGCAGAAATAATGACACAATTAAAACGTCACCCACTAACCCACACAGGGCGTGACAAAACAAAACAAGAAAAGCCCAACTGCCGTTGACGCTCAAAAACGCTGTTTTCCAATTATCGAAGTCTCCGTTTCCCAACTATAAAACCTCCATTTCCCAATTCAAAAACTACCCATTACCCATTTCTCTCCTCCTCTCTCGAACCTCTGTTTTCTGTTTACCCATTGCAATTATGCAACAAGCAATCCCTTACAAGTCATGGCTGCCCTTGTACACCACTTCACCACCAATTGGCGTTTTTGGCACTAATAAAGGTAAAGAATTTTTAAAAGGGTCGAGAAATATGGCCAATTTGGTTCAAGAAAATGCAATTATAGTGTTTGCCAGGCGTGGATGCTGTATGAGCCATGTAGTGAAAAGGTTGCTATTAGGGCTTGGAGTGAACCCACCAATTTATGAAATTGATGAAGATGATGAAGCTGGTGTTTTGCAAGAACTGGAGATTATTGTTGGTGGTGGTAATAGTGGTGCGGATGATGATAAAAAGGTTTTGTTTCCTGCTGTTTTTATTGGCGGAAGATTGTTTGGAGGATTGGATAGGCTTATGGCTACTCATATTTCAGGAGAATTAGTGCCTATATTGAAAGAAGCTGGAGCATTATGGCTTTGATTGTTGCAAGTTTTGTTCTTATTTCTAACTTCTTATTGCTGCAATTTAATTCAACAAAAAATGTAAAAGATTAAATTTTTAGGTTTAGAATTGAGATTGTAATTTTGTTAGAAGGAAAGGAATACAATTTTTTTTATGGAAAGTTGAAGACTTTGTTTCTTGATCGACTTTTGGTATTTAAACAATAGTATTCACAGCTGTTTACAGTTGTTAAAGAAGAGACAAACTTCATTGGCATCACATGGAAAACCTTATGTTATGTTAAAAGCATTTCTTAAGAGACTACCTAACATTTTTTTTTTTTAATTTATTAAATAATAAGGTGGCTTTCAGTTCTTTCATTTCACTCAGCATTAACAGCTAGTGGCTAAGAAATTAATTCTTTACAGAAATTATTGAAATAAGAATGAATTTTACTTACAGTTGCTAATCAACCCAAAAGAAATAATAAATGGAGTTGAGAACCATGAAGGAACTCAGCGCTTGGACTCTGAATCTTTAACTTTTAACTTTTGAGTTCGAACCTCCACTTTAATAACGGCAAAAGAGCGTGTATATATATATATATATATATGTATATATAGACACACACACACACACACACTTGTATAGCATTGAAACACAACAGATAAGGATACATGCGTGAGGTTTTTTTAGCTTAGAAGTAATCAAAGTGTATCTAACCATGAATCAAAATCATCCAAAACTATAGACTTTGTGACAGGCTGGGAGGAAGAAGAAGATTTGATTTCATTATGGGTAACTGTCACTTTCCCCAGCTGACATGAGCTGTTTTGGTTTGACAAATTAGTCGTTTCGTCAAGCAAACCATCAAGAACATCATCTAGTTTGGCAGCAACAGCTGTTGTTTCCAAAGAAGTTGAGCTAGAGGTGTTTCTAGTGAATTGTGGCATAACTACAGGAGCTTCCTTTTGGGACACAGGAAAACTACTGGACTTCAAGCCAGCAGAAGAATCAAGAAAATTGGTCTCACTAAATGAGTCGAGAAGCATATCCAGTTCTGCCTCCGCAGCTGCTGCCTCAAACGTGGATAGTTTCTTCTTGGAGTCTGCTTGGGACTTCTGACTCTTGCTTTCACTGAATTTGCTATCTCGACTTGAATACTGATCGCCCTTAGCCTGGTTTAATCTATCCAATCCTTGATTAGGTGAAATGAGGTTTGAATATCTGTTAGCAGTGGATTCTGATGATATAACCTCAGTATTTTTGTTGGCAACCTTATTCTTCCCGGAAATATCTCTGAATGCCAATCTTTCAGCGACCATTGAGGTTGCTTCAGTTTCACTTGTTTGCATTTGGTCTGATTCCGGGCCGCAGCTTGCCTTTGATCTATTGTCAGTCTGTCAAGTAAGCCGTGTTACGTTCAGCATGAGAAACAGAAATCAAGATGATAGACATGCAATTGCAGACAGTACCTTACAAACTGATATGCAAGAGGAAATATTCTTGAGTGCAAAAAACTATTTCAGGGTGATACTTTTAGGTCTAAACATTAGCAAATAATTGTCAATTCTGACTTCTGCAAGTATCACAGGATCCAAAATATTTTAGTGTTTGTGACATCCTAGCCAGCTTACTACTAATAATCTAATACACAGTAGGGGATGTTGAAAGCACTCTCAAAGAGGTTTTAGTTCCTACAATCAATCACATCAAAATTGTCAAAGTGGCTAAACTAGTTAGAAGCTTATTCTAAGATCTTCGGACTGGAGAAAACTAAACTCAACTATCAGTACATTTGGCATTTAAGTTGATGAATGCTTTTTACGAAAGAAATTTTCTTCAGATGCTGCAGCAAAAACAATCTGAAATTATTGTTTAGTTTTACAGAGTTCTAATGTCTGAAATATGTAAAATTTACCCTAAAATAAATTTTAATCACATATACTCAGCATATTCAATTGGTGCTCATATTCAATCTAGTTTGGGATCAGGTATATACATCACTTCCATAACATTGGACTATTTAGCCTAAAAATAAAAGTAGCATAAACTCTTAGAAAATATTCACCAATCAAATTCGTATGTGAAGCGTACCAGCTCTGGTGGTAGTAAGTCTTCTTCAATATAGAGCCTCTTTGAAATGTCTACTTTTGCAAGTTGTTCAGCAAGAGCATTCAAATTCAGAGAGAAAAATGATGCCTGGTTGAAAAACATTCAGCAGAAAATCACACAGAGAAGATAGTTAAATAAGCCAAGACAAGGAATAAAAATTGAAAGAAGAGAGAAAAAAAGAGGAAAAGAGCCCACAAAATAGTTATAGGAACAATAGCACTGACATAATGATAAATGCCTAACACTCCAGATCACTGCTTTAAATTCAACAAAAGATGCTTCGCATGTTTCTCATAAATCTTTAAACCAACAGAAATTCCATTTTGTTAACATCAAAGTCAGTAAGCAAAACCTCTTTATAAATATTCTAAGAAAGGTCTAAACTCGAAACTAAATATCAGAACTTCCAAATGAATTAGGATTCCATCCTCACCTTCTCTCCTTTGTTGGAGAAAGGAAGTGTAGACATAGTCCATATCAACGAGAATACATCAAATATTATTTTCACTTTTTCCAGGTAGCTACACTTATAACTGGTCAAGTTCAGCATAACATTAACTAGACTTGCAAAATTCTAATGCAATCCAGAGTTGAGCATAAGGTTTGGGTAATATACTAAAGTTCCATCCAAAAGTGATAATTTCATTTTTAAAACAAACTACAAAACAAACATAAATTGGGCTCAAGATAAGATAGTATTTCATCCAGGACTCGATGGTGTCATCCACCCAGGGTAAACCCCAGCTTTCTCCTTTGTTGGAGAAAGGAAGTGTAGACATAGTCCATATCAACGAGAATACATCAAATATTATTTTCACTTTTTCCAGGTAGCTACACTTATAACTGGTCAAGTTCAGCATAACATTAACTAGACTTGCAAAATTCTAATGCAATCCAGAGTTGAGCATAAGGTTTGGGTAATATACTAAAGTTCCATCCAAAAGTGATAATTTCATTTTTAAAACAAACTACAAAACAAACATAAATTGGGCTCAAGATAAGATAGTATTTCATCCAGGACTCGATGGTGTCATCCACCCAGGGTAAACCCCAGCTTTCATTTGCTTGAAACTAGAGACGTACGTTATCACATTGGCATCTTATATCTAACCTATCTAGCAGGGGGAACAATGGAAGAATATAATTGTCCACAATTACTAGCATAGTAAGGACATATACTTCAAAATTCTGAATCATTAAATTTCTTTGTTTCTCTTCTTTATCATATATTATTGTCATTATAAAGGGAATAAAGCAGTCAATTACCTCAGGGATTGCAGTTGTTTCATCCTCTACAACAAAATTATCATCTCCAGTCCATGACAAAATGCCCTCTCCCCTGACTGAGAGCATTGACCTTACTCCGAGTTCAAAGTCCCCTGTCACATACACACCAACTTAGGTGAGACTTATAGTAGAAATAGATTATAATGAAGCGCAGTATGTGATATTGGGGTGTGTGTATTCCTACAAAGTCATAAGAACAACCACCATAACTTTCTTTCCAGATCACTCCACCATTACATTAAAATGAAATTAGCATGTGCATATGATTTCTCCGCCGCACATACAGTAACTAAACAATATAACTTAAGCATACTTCTATAACTAATGAAGCAGAAAGCGTCAAGGAAAAACAATTACCAGGCAAAATGTCGTCCATTGAAGGGAAAGTATCCAGGCAAACATTTGACTGGCATTGAGACTGAGCTTCAGCAATCAGGTGACGAAAGTCTGCACCTTTACTCTTGGGCAGAATAACATCAGAGGCTTTACTTATACTATCCCCAGATGGGACTTCAGAATCTGAATCAAACTCTTCCTCATAACGATCCCAATTCGCTGGAAGACCAGACTGGCGAGCTTTCTCTTTTGTTTGCTTCCCCAATGCTTTATTTCCACCTCCAGCATTATTTGCACCTCCAGAAGGAGCTTTTGATTTTAAACTAGAATGAGAAGGCTTTTTGCTATGGTGTAGTGAGTGAGCCCTCTTAGATTTTGCTAATGCTTTTGCGTCCATTATTCAACACACTAATTCAAATATCTATCTCATTGCCATTCCAAATTTAATTCCCCACTGCAACAACACAGACAATTCAAAATTAACGTAGAAATTTAATTCATCACCTAAATTTTAAAAGACCCATTAAAGGATTTTCAAAATCATGTGCAAATGTATCAACCGAATGAAGAAAGTATCAAACTTTCCTCTTTGGCGAACAAAATCAATCTAACCCAGTAAAACGACAGGCAAATACGAATGGATTAACTTATTTAGGATATATTTGCTCAAGGAAAACAGAAAAGAAACAGTTAGCAAGTAAATTCTAGAAAGATACCTGGATCCTTTGGAGACTTCCTTCTACTTTGAGAATACTTTGTCTGGTTTATGGGCAATCTTCGCGAACGTTGAAAGACAACGCGAAACTCTGTCGTTTAAGCAGCGAGTCTGGGTCGGGTGTTGGTACATGGTGCCCTTTTCACTTGCGGCCCAAATTAAAATGGGCTGATCCTTTCTTACTATTCCATTCATCGCTGGGCTCATTTGTTTGCGGCTTATAACAAAGCTTCGACCAATACGAACGACAAGTCGGCAAATTGCTAGGCGCTTGGAGGACTGTCGTTCACAGAAGATATACGGTACGTAGCTTATTCTTGAAGGAGTTATGAAACACACTTACATTATTTATTAATTTAATTATTTTATCAAAACTTTAGTTATTAACAAGGTGAAAAAACAATTCCTATAAAATAAAAAAATTTCATCTTAATTTAGCTTCCTTTCATTTTTGGGATTGAAATTAAAAATTGTGATGAGGATGAAGAAAAGTTCTTGAAAATAAATTAACACATACTAGTTTTTTTTTTTTTTTTTCAAAAACTGTCTAGTTTTTTTTTTTTTTTTCGAAAAATAACACATACTATTTTTATATACTCTATTTATCATCTGAGTACATACAACATACTCCCTCCATTTTCAAATACTTACTACATTTGAGTATTTCACGTCCTTTAAAAAAATTATTCAATTTATTTAAGTTATAATAAATTATTGAGAAATTTAAGCATTCACTATTGGTCATATACAAAGGGTAAAAACGAAAAGATTAAATTATTATTTATTAAATCCATAAATGTAATGAATATTTAAAAATATAGTAATTTTTTAAATGTGATAAGTATTTGAAAACGGAGAAAATAATAATATACAGTGATGAGAGTGGGAGAAGCATGGGTAATGGATGCTACATTATATGGCAACTATATATGTATATTTATGTATGTATATGTAAAGAAGACTTATAGCTTGCAAAAAACATAAAAGTTAAATCATTTAAATTTGCTTTTTTAATTTGTTGGTTGGTAAAGTTAACTTATGATGAGAGAAAGCAATTGATCAGTTGATTGATTTGAATCTTTAGGACTAATATTTTCTTTTTTTGCAATCACAAGTGCCTAAACTGTGCATATTAGGCCTTTTATGAACACACATTTATGGTTTAAATTTTATTCTATTTCTATATTTCTTTTTCTTCCTTTTTTTTTATAAATTAATATAATATAATACATATGTTGATATAACGTTAAACCAACATTAAATTGGATATTTTTAAAGATTAAAAAGATTACACTTTTTCTTTTTTTTTTTTTTTTTTTTTTTTTGTTTTTTTTTCTAATGATTGTTTTTTTTTTTTTTTTTTTTCTAATGATTGTATGCTTTTCTTCTCAAAATAATGATTCTAACTGTATTGACAAACCAAGTAGAAGAGAAATTACCCTCTTTTTGAATTAATGTTTTGAATTAGCTTAGATAGTGAATATGCTTTGAACAATTTCTTGTCTTTTCTTAATTTCTTTCCCCCTTTTAATGTAAATGTAACCATGTATGCAATAATTATATCAATCATTAAGATGGATATAATCACCATTTCAATTTCTTAATTAATTTATCTATATATATATTAAACATTTAAATTCTTTTTCTTAGTGGAATTTCAGTGCTCATCAAAAAAACTTGATGGAGACCCAATTAGTTAATTTGTTTATTCTCAATACATATATATATATATAATTAATTATGTTTATGTTTAGGCATTATATGGTGTCTTTCTTCTCTCTCTCAAACTCACACATACATACATACATATATATATAAATAAAATAAAGGTGATGAATCAAGAATGGTTTACTAGTTTTTCCCTTTTAAGAAAACATGTAGGGACATTTAATTCCAATGGTGGGTGCTTTATTAAATTTGCTTTCCAAGCCAAAAAGAGAATCTTTAATCTTCTTATATATGGTATTTTGAATGAGTACATTATCATTTGGTTGATTGAGCATGTCTATAGTGGTGGTCTCTTTCAATGTTTTTTAGATATATATATATATATAAATTGTCATTAAACTATTAATTAATAATTAATTTTTTAAAAATTTGACCAAAAAGTTACATGAAAGAGAGATAGATAGATAGGGTTAAAAATGAGTTGGTCAAATTATATATATTTACAAGTGAAAACAAATTGCCACTAGGTGACATTTACATGCTTTAGTCTCTTCTTGTAATGAGTTGTATTAGTGTTTGAAGTTTGAATGGTTGAGGAAAAATTGATTTGTCTTCTTCGATATCTAAAATTCTTAGATACTTGCACTATGGCATTAGGAGACGAAAATGGTGCTCCTTTTTTTGCTAGACAAGTTGTCTTCCATCTTCACCACCTTCATATATATTCACTCACCTAGGTCTAGGTGGAAATAAAAGATCTTGTCTACCCACTTTTTCTTTTTTCACCATCACTACATAAATTTGGACTAGAAAAGAATAAGAAAAATCAAGATTTTATCAACCCTAAATCAATTTATAATCTTTACGGTTTTGAACATCACTTTGTAATTACTATTTGGTATTTTCTTCCATCAATTACCCAAATCTATGTCGTTTATATATCAACATATTGTGGTTTCAAGAGAAGAGGCGCAAAAGAAGAGATCCTATGAATCTGTTGTATAAAATTAATTGTTTTGATAGACGTTAGCTGTTTTAGTAGCTTTTTATAAAACGGTAAAAGCTAAATAAACTTTACGTGAGTTAATTTTTTATAATTAAAACGATATCTTAACCTTTGAAAATCAATTCAAATATTATATTACTGAATGCTATAAAAAACACCATTTGGCATTTTGATCTCCTTAAAAAAGTATTACCGAACACAATCTATATGACAAAGTGAGTGCAAAGAGATTGACATATCCACAGAATCGATATACAAAAGTGTGATATTAAAATTTATTGTTGTAATTAGTTTTAGCATATTATTTGTTTTTATGCAAAGAGAATTATATAGCTTTGTGATTGCATAAAAGTAATATTTTTTGTAAAATAAATAAAAAAATAGATAATTATATACATAAGTTTAATGTAAATTAATTAGTAAGTTAATTTATTAAATTAAATTTTTTAACATTTGGTATGTACATAAACAATATCTTCAAAGAATATTCACTTCCCACTTTTTTATGTGTTTAAAGCTGATTGGATTAGATTTAATGAGCCCTCCACTGTTAGGACATGTGTAATACAAATAAGAAAAGAAAGTCATAAAAGAAAAAGAAAGAGAAAAAAAATAATAATAAAAGATAAATAACATGGTTTGCAAAAAGGCATATATTCTCTAAATTTTTGATATAGCCACGGCATGTGGTTTCTGTAGGATCTAGATCCAAAATCTGTTCTCCCTTTTGGGATATTTTGTTCAGATAAAAAAAAAAAAAAAAAATCCCCGGCATATTTTTGTTCAATAAAAAAAAAAAAACAAAACCATTAAATCTCATTCTTACCTTAGAAAAAACTTCATTTTCAATATTTTTCTCAAAAAAAAAATAATCTAATATATATGTATGCAAAAAAAAAAAAAAAAAAACCCATTAAATTCTCATTCTTACCTTAGAAAAAACTTCAATTTTCAATATTTTTCTCAAAAAAAAAAAAATCTAATATATATGTAATTGCATATCCTATTGAATTATTCAAAGTAAATAGAAAATTAAATTAACCCATCTTCATGGTAAATTGAAAGATCTTAATGGTAATTAATTAAAGGAATGAATATTATTATTATATATAGGAATGGTATAAACATCCATCTCATCACATGACTAGGTTTTCAAGGGAGTTTATAATTAAGGAATTGGGACTTGTCCATCTCTTGAAATTACAAAACAAAACTTGTGAGGATTTCTTTGAATTGCACAAACAATAATTAATTAATTAATTAATTAATAATTAATTAATTAAACCAGTCTATCCTCCCTTCATTTCAAAGTTTAAAAAGACAAGCAAAGAAACAAACATACTCTTGGTGACAACATTTTGCTTTTCCCTAAACCCTAATTCTATTTCAAATGCCTATATAAAGTGTAAATATACATATTTTTGAATTGAATATATAGCTAATTAATTCTGATTTTCCTTTTTAATACACACACACATTATATACACTAATCCTTTCTAATTAACTTTATAAAACTTTTTTTTAACCATCCGGTGTCCGGATCCCACTAGCCTAACTAATTTGGATTCGTGTTAGGCAGGCCCACAAAGGGGCAAAGCGCTCTCTCCCGAGCATTTAAATGGGCTTCATACTCTAGGGTTCGAACTCGAGATATCTAGTTAAGGAAAAAGAAATCTATGTCATCTCATCTCACCTATCGGAGATCATGCATTTTTTTTTAGAGAGAGTAAATTAATTGATTAATTAATTAACTTTAATAAATATGTGGGGTTTGCACAAGAATCCCATAAGACCTTGAAAGTTGAAGCCCTAGAGAGAGGTGTTGGAGAAGGAGAGAATATTCTGAAGCAGCCACAGTTCAACAGCTAAATTCCAAACATAAATACTAAACAAACTTAGAAAGCTAAAACATGATTAGATTATGATTAAGGTTAGCAGGAAAAGTCAGCCCACAAGGAGACGACTGCTCATACTTCCAAAAATTCACTGCCTTTGTCAGCTCTCTGTCTTTTAACATGTTCCCTATTCTATTCTATACCTTAATTATCTTTGCTAATCTCAGTAATTAATACTTAATTAGTTAACCAAAGTTTAATTTTATATCAATATATTGAGACCATAGCAGCTAGCTAGCTTTAGGGCATCCCAAATATAATTTTGCTTCACAGCTTCAAGACTATGTCTTAATTAATACATTTAAAGCATCTATTTATTAATTAATTGAACAAAACCCAGTTCATTTTTTCTTTTTTATAATAAAAAACCCATCAATTATGTGCTATTAAATAATTTTAAAGTCATAACAAAATAAAAAAAAAAGTTGTAAATCACCTTTACATTTACTAATTAAAGAAAAGCAAAACATAAATAATTTTATGAAAATCATTAAACGATAGAATTATAATAATGCTACCTAATTTATTAACAAAATATTTAAGCCAATATCCATAATAATAATAATAATAAAATAAATCAAGAAATCAAGAAAAATAGTAAAATAGGCAACAATAATAGAAGGGCAAGTGGTAAGAAACATAAATACATATTGAAGCAATGGCCCTACTGTCATTAGGACGATTATTCCCTTTTATGTGTTACTTTCGTCGTTTCCCTTGGATTTTACCTTCCTTGACAGTTGGGCACGTGCATGGAAGATTTAATTAAATCCAACAAAAATAATTAATCAAAGAAATAATTCAAACCATCAAAATTAAAATAGCTATGGATGGTCTGTGATTAATATATATATATATTTTTTTTTTATTAGCAAATAATAAAAATAGCATCAATCTTGTTTGGAAAAAAACTTAGCTATAGCTTTAAATTTTGACTAAGGAAGAAATCGATGAATTGATAAAAGATTTTTATGACTTTCGTGGAAAATGAGGTTAAAAGAAAGGGATTGTGAGTGGACGGAGTGTATGTCTCAAGCCAGTCTCACTCAAACTCAGACAACTTAACTTCTCTTTTTTGACAAAAACCAACATATACATAAATCCATGCCATTGCTTTTTCATATGACCACCGCTACAATACAATTCTTAATCAAATTTTCTTTTAATCAATTAATTAATCACATCTTCAAAAACATATATAAAAGAAATTTCAAGTTCAAACATTAAAAAAAAAGGAAAAATTTCATATCCTAATTACTATTAAAAACTTAATTGTTGTTATTAAAACATTATCAAATCGATGATTCCCATTAAAAATTTGATCGTCGGGTCGTGTTAATTCCATACGTATCTGTTTCAAATCGTCAATTAATTTATATGACTATCAAAGACAATATTATAATTCTACCTCTTCCAAAGTAGCATCTCACTAATGGTTCCAACCCTCGGTATTTGATTTGATTACTCGCTTGTTATGGTTTAATGGTTACTTGCAATTAATTAAATTGAACCAAAGAAAACAATCCAATCTACCTACTAGCTAGACACATGCTTTTGTGCTTATATATGTGTGTGTGTATATATATATAGGATATAAACTCATATGCAAAGCAAGATATAGATAGGATTACCATACAAATATTTGTGTGGATTCTTGAGTATATATAAAATTAATATATCAATTTGCATTTTAATTATGTTGAATGCATAATATTTTAATACATATGGGTAGATTTGGAAGCTAGGGAGATATTTTTCATTAGAAAAATAGGAGAACAAAAAAGCAAACAAATAATGGGATAATCATTCCAAATAGAAAAGGCATAGAGACTATCTTTCCTTTCCCCAACCTCATCATATGTGTCATCATGCACCTTTGGTTTTTGCCCTTCAAGTACCTATAGATACTAGCTATTAGTATTTCTCTCTCTCTTCTTCTTCCACCTTTAACTTTTCACCACCTCTCCCCAAAATATTTTTTTCCATTATTCTATTCCACCTTAGCCAAAAAGCAAACTACACTTAAAATGACTGCACCATATTAGAAAGAGAAAGCCTCTAGTCAAGATAGAGATCAAACATCTTGCATATATCTGCTTATGTTGTTAGGGTTGAGAAACCCTCTCCCTAAAGAAAGTATCTATTTTCCTTTTCTTTTAGGTTTTCTCTTAATTACAATTCAAAGATTAATATAAACTCTCTTTGATGATACTTTCTTTCTTTCTCTTCTTGATTTGTACAAGATTGAGCCAAGCGAACTGAGAAAACAAATAAGAACAAGAAAATATTAGAAACCTTTGATATATTTTAGAGAAGATCATGTCTGCAGAAGAAGCAATCTCAAGTATCAGTAATGGTTTTGCTAATCCAAACCCAGTTAGTGGATCTAATCCTCCTCCTCCAATAAAGAAGAAAAGAAATCTTCCAGGAACACCAGGCAAGATAATTATAAGCTAGCTAGAGCTTTATGATTAATTTATAATGTTCTTCTTTATTTTATTTTGTTAATTTAGAAGTAATCTTACGAACTGTAGCTTCTTTTTAATTGATTTGTTGAATATAACTCTGTTCTTCTATTTCTTTTCTCTCTCTAGCTAGCTTTTATAGATGGTGATGATCATGAGTATATTCAAAGTTATATATACTTACTCATTTTTATTAAGATCTTTTTAAAAATTTAATGGGATATACTGATTCTTTATTCATATATGCAGATCCTGAAGCAGAAGTTATAGCTTTATCACCAAAAACTCTAATGGCTACAAACAGATTCTTATGTGAAATATGTGGAAAAGGGTTTCAAAGAGATCAAAATCTGCAGCTTCATCGACGGGGTCATAACCTGCCATGGAAGCTAAAGCAAAGGACTACTAAAGAAGCAAGAAAGCGCGTATACGTCTGCCCTGAAAAGTCTTGTGTCCATCACCATCCCTCTAGGGCTCTTGGAGATTTAACTGGCATTAAAAAGCACTTTTGCAGAAAGCACGGTGAGAAGAAGTGGAAGTGTGAGAAGTGTTCAAAGAGATACGCTGTTCAGTCTGATTGGAAAGCACACTCCAAAACCTGTGGTACTAGAGAGTATAAATGTGACTGTGGAACTCTTTTTTCGCGGTACGTATATACATGAACACACACATATATATATACCCATGATTTTAATTTTCGAGAATTTAACCAATTCTTTAGCAAAGTCCAAAATATCAAAGAAGATGATAATTAGAGATGTATAGCATAATTAAATTAATTAGTACAGTGTAGAGAGCTAGAAAATAAAGCATGAAAGTGATTCTTGTGGTTGTAATACGTTTGTCTGTTTGATAGTTGATAGAGCTATAGAGCATTACTTTTCAAGAAACAATAGAACAACTCAACGAAAGAAATCAAGAAAGTGATTTTTGTGGTTGTGATATCTTTGTCTGCGCACCGCCCTCCCTCTTTCTCTCACTGTGTTCTCGAGAAAAAGAGAAAAAGGAGATATAATGAAGACAAGGAAATAGGTGTAGAAGACAATATTGTTAATTTCCATAAATTTTCTAAATATTTCTTACACATAGACAAAGATTGAGTATTTGGTTTACCTTTTATGACCTATGTATGCCTAGCTACTAATTTTGTTCTTATAGTAATAAGAATTTCTAAGATTAGTTGATTAATTTTGTTAATTAAATAATTTTAAATGTTTTAAACTTTTCTTTGAGCAGGAGGGATAGTTTCATCACTCATAGGGCATTTTGTGATGCCTTAGCAGAAGAAACTGCAAGAGTAAATGCAGCAACAAGCATAAACAGCTTAGCAGCTTCAACAAATTTCAACTATCATCTAATGGGAGCACCAATAGGGCCTAATAACATGGCACAACATTTCTCTTCTATTTTCAAGCCAATCTCAAGTTCTAATGACCAACAAACAATTGATCAAACAAGAAGAGGACTTCCCTTATGGGTAAGCCAAGGACCTCAAGGCCATGAAGCAATAATCAATAATAGTATCCAAGAAATTCACCGTCAACTTGGGTCTTTAACTTCATCAGGAACAATATTTGGTCAAGACCCACTTGTTTCATCCTCAGATCAGTATCATCAGATAAATTGGCCAAAAATTTTTGGAAACAATAAGCAAATTTCTTCAAATAATGTTCATCAAGAAGAGCTGACAAGCACTACTTCACTTCCATTAAACGAAGCTGCAGTTCAACTAGCAAGTGTTCCTTCTTTATATAGCGGCCAACAACAACAAACCCATCAAACCACTACTACTGCAGCAGCAAATATGTCTGCAACAGCTTTACTGCAAAAAGCTGCTCAAATTGGTGCAACTTCAACTGACCCATCATTTCTTGGAAGTTTTGGGTTAAAATGCAGTAGTAACGGTCAAATTCAAGAAGGGAACAAGTTTTGTGGATTGTATGGTGCTAATAATCTCGATCTTGATCTTGTTCTTGATCATCAAATGCAAATGTTTCCGGCAACAAAACGGCAAAAAGTAATGCAGAATGAACCAGAAAGCACTGTCGTCGGAGGAGGAGGAGGGCAAACAAGAGATTTTCTTGGTGTTGGTGTACAACAAGCCATATGCCACCCATCACCAATGAATGGATGGATTTGATATGAAATGAGGAATATTTCTCATGGGTAGCATGTTTTTATTTCTTTTACTTTTTTTTTTTTTTTTTTAATTTTTAGAAAGCACTGTACGTCGGCAGAGCAGGAGCGAGGCCCGACCAAACAAGAGATATTTCTTGTGTCCTGTACAACAAGCCACTATGCCACCCATCACAATGAATGATCATGGATTGAATATAGAAATGAGAATATTTCTCCATAGGCGTAGCATGTTTTTTTATTCTTTTAACTTTTTTTTTTTTTATTTTTTTTTCTTTTTTTTTTTTTTTTTTAATTTTTAATTTGACTCGATTGGAATTTCAACTTGCAACCTTTGTAACAGCACCGAGTCAAAAACTCATTATTTTTTTAATAGAAATTAGTTAATTTTAGAATTCTATATACTATAATAAAGTGGAGAGATTTTAGAATTGGGAAACTTTACAGAGAGGAAAAGGTAATGGGCTTAAAGGTTAATTTATGCATAGATAACCATGAAGAGAGGTGGAAGGACGGAAGGAGGAGATCCATGCATATTCCTGTTGAGTACCGAAAGCTGATTCCTTTAAAAAATGGTGGCTTTTTATTGTTTTGGATAAAAGAGGGAAGGTAAGTAGCTAGTGGGGGCAAATTATGAGTACCTTTTGAACTCCATTATTGCATTTGTTTCATCTCTGTGGTGGTAGTTGTCTTGTCGAACAAGAACTTGGAAAAGAGAGAGAGATCAGTAGCATTGGGCAAAAAGCATCATATATATAAAATTCTACTATCAACCCTATTGTTTAAGATAAACTAACATAGCTTTTTTACGAGCATATCTTGCATAATTAATTTTATTATAACAAGTGTGCCCTAGCTAATGCATAAAATTGTCCCATCCTTATATAAGATTTTGTTCTCATAGAAACTCCCAAATTTTCAAGATCCATTATATACCTTTTGAAATTGTAATTTTTAATAATAATAATCTTACGCCTTTGAAATTGAGAGATGTAATTTTTAATAACAATCTTTAAATATCGATCATTGCTCTTGAACGTGCTTATTCATAACAAAAATTGTAAATTTAAATCCACGGTAAATCTTTTAAAAGTTATAATGATAATTCAAAATTTAATCTTTTTCTTTAATACTTAAGATCTAGTTCCACCTATGACTTTATTATATGTTTAGACAAATATAACCAGGGTTTATTATTGGTAAAAATTGAAACATAATAAAGTACATGGTATTCCGACATGAAAAAGAGCAACAAAGATCAAAAGAAAAAGAAATAAAGAGAAAAGAGAGCTATATTCTTTTGCATTACCCAGTCTCTTTGATCTTGTAAACCTTTTATTGATACGATTGATTGGATTTTAATTTGCTTTGTGTATCATACAAGTTAAGCAATGAATGCACATCAGAAAAATTTATATGCCCAGTACTTTCTCACCTCCAAATTTTAGCTTTTGATACATATATTTAATTTTTATTTTCAAAGTAGAACAAATTTATTTAAAAAAAAACAAAAGATCACCTATATATGGCCATGAAGCATAATGCATTTTGTGTGCATGCATGTGTTGGTGTTAGGCTTTTGAACTAGTGCCAAAAAACATAGTGGGATTTTCAGACCCGGCAAAATTCTTTTAGGTGGACCCTTTGGGAAAGAAAATAAAAAATTGAAAAGGGTTTTATTTTCTGGCTTATTTTCAAGCAAGAAAATATGTAGATGAGATGATGATATGATCATGATGCATATTCTTCGTATTGTGACATAATCTCTGTCCCACACCCACATTCTTTAAATTTCACATCCATCTTCATTATTTTTTTATCTACTTTTTCTAATTTAAAATTTGGTTAATAATTATTTTATTGTTTGGAGTGTAGTAGAAATTTTTGATTACCAACAACCCAAATGTGACAAAATGATATATAAATTTATTAAAAAAGAATAAACAAATATTATGGCAAGATGATTGAAATGATTTTAAAAATTACAATTAGCCTAGAGTTTAAACTCTACCATTGCTAATAATTTTTTTTTATAATAAATTAGAGTAGGGGACTCGAGATTTAAGGCCTGAGAATGGAAAGACAGAGTACAAAAGATTTCATTAACAATGATTAAATAAAAATAAAATTGGAGGGGCATGGCAAGAAAATATACATGTTCTTACAAAACTTTGTTACACAAGTTTTCTTACAAGCTTCTTCGCCCTTTTAATGAGCTCCTAGAAGTCTGGAGCCCAATTTCACAGTCTCAAGCCCAATTACATCAATAGGCATGGATCCAAGCCCAAGTCCATCAATTGTTCTCTTAAACCCTACGCTAATCGGAGCTAGCAAAGCAACACTGTAACAGAAAATGAAATTTACAGACTCACCGACGATTGATCTTCCGATACGAGACAAGATTCTCTCTATCCAACAAGACAATGGCTCCATGCATGTCGGCACCTCCGTTTGGCCCTGCTCTCTTGTTCTCGCCAAATTCGCCGAACGCTGGACCCCACCTATCACCGGTTCATCCACCACAAACCGTTATTCCGCCCTGCTCGACTTCCACTCCAAGCCCCGCCGCGCAATCGAGGTCGGCGTTGGCTGCGGAGCTGCTAGCATGGCTTTTTACCTACTAGGTCTTTCTGATATTATCCTCACCGACATTGCTCCGGTCATGCCAGCATTGAAGCACAACCTCAAGCGGAATAAACAAGTCCTAGGAAAGATGTTGAAGACCTCGATCCTCTATTGGAACAATCAGGATCAAATCAAGGCCTTGAATCCGCCGTTTGATATTGTGATTGCAGCGGATGTAGTTTATATTGAGGAGTCCGTAGGGCACCTCGTAGGAGCTATGCAAGCGCTGGTGGCGGATGATGGAGTCATTTTGTTAGGGTATCAAGTGAGGTCGCCGGAGGCGGATAAGAAGTTTTGGGAAATTTGTGGAGATGTTTTTGAGATCGAGAAGGTTCCGCATGAGGATTTGCATCCAGATTATGCATATGAAGAGACTGATGTGTATGTATTTCGCAAGAAGAAGACGTAGCTATACATATTTTGGTAATTCTTGTGCTTGTTTCCATTTGTACCTTTTCCTTGTTGACGTATTATAGTTGGAGAAGCGAGCATCTGAATTTGATGTTGTTGTGATTCTATAGTTGATTACTCTTGAAACTATATGCGAACATTGTAAAAAGTTTTGTTCTTGAAAAATAATTATATTTCTATTGTTGATCAACCTTGAAGTTGTACTGGAAAATTTTTAATTTTCTTCTTGATTTGAAGTATATTAATAAATTTAGCGTAAATTTAAAAACTTTGGTAGTAATAGCAGAAAGAGAAGCTTGTGTGTTTAGAGCAGAGTCAAGATAGAGTGGATAATTGCTGCATGATTGTTATTGCTTTGTAATTTTACCATGTGTGTTCGTGGGAATATTGAGTTGTCGATTCTGATTTTTGGAGAATGCTATTTAGATCATGTATTTGTTGGATGTCAAAAACATCATAAAATTATAGAAATTTGGTTTCAGATTTTAATTTGAGAATTGAGAAATAGTTAGAACTACTGAAAAATCATAACTTACAGGAAGCTCGAGTATCTATAGAAGTGTCTTAATTTTGAGATGGTTGATTTTCCAGAGGTAAAATGTCCTCCCTTCATCTTTGTGCTATGAAGGAAAAAATATTAATCAGGGGGGCACGATTCACATGGACGAGCTGCTTTTTTCTTAGGTCATGTTAGGCCTTGCAGCACTAGACCATTAGTGTATTATTTCTCAATAGGAAAACCTAGAAGTATAAGGGTTGAATTATTCAATTATTATTGTAATCAAATCAATGGATTCTTGATCTTCTAATGTAAGAGGAGAATTGTATCTTGCAAATAAGGCCAACCATTGTGGGCCAAACAATATTTAAACATCGGTTTTTCTATTTGTTGAGTGATGCCATCATTCCCTGCATGCATTCAATGATTTCATTGCAGAGTGAGGTAACATTTCAACAAGGTCAACTAATCTTGCCAAATCCCCCCTTCTCTTGGGTTATCTTTCTTTTACTTCAGAGCTCTTTTCTTGATTCCACTGTTATCTTTTGCTGTATGGGAAGATTAAAGATTAGCAAGAGCCCATGAGTAAGAATCTGAAATGTGAATATGTAAATCCTTTTTCTTCCTCAACAATGGATTTCTTGTTTGTTATTGTTGTTCGTTCAATGATTATGAGGTTTTCTAGGGCTCTAAATTGGGCTTGACATTTTACTTGAAACTGTTCATACATGTCCTGTGTTTTCTCAAATTAAATTTCTGTTCTGCTAGAAGTTTTTACAATGATCATAATAATTGTTCATCTTGCTACAAGCATCTGAAAATAATTTTTGTTGTTGATTTGTACTGGGCAAGTTGCCTTACATGTGTGCGTGTGTGGTGGGGGGGTTGGGTTCTTACACAAGTCGCGCATCGACTTCTTGCAAGTTTGGAGTGACGTGAGAAACGTCTGCATCACTGACTGAACCTTGTAATGTCTCTATGCACATTTTTGACGGAACAAACATATTGTGTGGGACCCATTTGGACTTGGGTACAGCCAAGCATTATGGACAATCACAGCTAGGTTAGTTGTTTAAGACCAAGAAGAGGCCCATGAAAATGAGGACTTGTCAAGTGCATGCATGTTACCAAATCTGGACTTAAGGGTGTGAAGTCCCAGAACTAGTAATGGAAATTGAAGACAAGTATGCGAACTAGAAGTGTCAAGATTATGATATACAGACACAAAGGAACTTGAAACTACCAACTAGTGAAACTTCTAGGTTGTATTCTTTATGTTACAAAATTACAAGCCTTCTTGCAACTTCTATCTACACAGGAAGGTCATAACTGACTGGCTCAGAAAGCCTTACTGCAATATGTTTGCTTCTGAACTATGAACTGCTAACGGAACTATATAAAAGACTTGCTTTTAACAATAAAACATTAACCTGCAACTTTCAAATTCTACAGTTTAAAGTCACTGTTTGTATCATTATTGGGGTTCACCGATTTGGCCAAGAGGCCGTGATTGTTCTGTCGCATGTTGACAGGAAATGTTAGACAAGTGTATAGCTCCTCTTCTGGAAACTTGCAGGTAGCGAGCCAACTATAAGTCGTGTTTTCAGATGACTGCGAGTTCGCACGACGATCATCAGATGTTGAGCCTGATAAGAGAGTTGTCGTGGATCGGTTTGATGCAAGTACTAGCATCTCTTGAGCCTTGTCGAGCTCACACTTCAGCATGAGAACTTCTTTCTGAAGCCTAATCTTTTCTGCTAATACATTACGTAGTTGTTCTTGAATGTTCTCGTATTCATGCTCTTTGGCTTCCATTTTGTGCCTTGCTCTTCTGTTCTGATACCAGATTGCAACTTGTATCGGAGGAAGTCCTAGTTGGTAGGCAAGGTCAAGCTTGAGGTCTGCATTGAGCTTCTGGTTGGGATAGAAGTTTGATTCCAAGATCTGAATTTGGTCTCTGGCGAGCCTTTTCTTGCTGGCTTTAGTAGGGTGGTGGCTTAGGGTTTGGGATTGATGGAAGTGGGAGTTCATTTTGTTTTGGTGCTTTAGGAAGAACCAAGTCCGCCTATTTTGTATATAGACAAGGAGCTTGAACCCTCTTTTATAGACGATTTTGTATCCTGCAGGCGCAAGTACATTTTTGGAATTTTCTCATGGGTGAAGATTGAGATGATGATTCAATTTTCACTCCAAACAGACCCATCATAAAAGTTCTTCTTACATATGTATTTGCATTGGAAATTATAAAGTTTGAACCTTTTTCCAATGCCCAAAAATTTAATTGTTAATTCAACTCTTATTCCGATAATTTTGACATTTTTTAACTTTTCAATATGAATGAAGAAAATAAATGAAATTACAGAGTAATTAACTAATTAGAGTTGAAATAAAATAATTAATATTTAGTATTATTCATGGAAATTTAATCATATAATAGCAAAAAGTTGACTAAAATACTCATTTGGAATTGATTCTTTTTCCTATAATATAATTGAATTGTTCATTATGGAAATGTTAAATCAAAATAAAGATTAATGATCTAATTTCTTAATTGTATTATAATTTTAAATTTTATTCCATCTACCAATTTCATTGGATGAATTTATGGTGATGTAGTATAAATTTTACATTTTAAGTATAATTAATTATTAAATAAGAAATTAGAGACATAATAATGATTTGTGTCCTAATTTGATTAAATAAAATTAAATTGGAAATTAATTTTATTTGTATATGTATATAAGCAACAATGATCACAACTAAGACAGTAATCCAGCGATGGACAATGCGGTGTTGAACACTGTCATCTCTTCCTCTTCCTCTCCTCCTCCTACCTCAAAAAAAGCGAAGAATTTCGACGATGGCAATTCAGAGAAGCCCATACGATTCATTTACTCTGATGATAATGGCAAGCTTAAGCTTGACCCAGATGCTATTCATGTTCTCGATCAAATTAAAGGACCTGTTGCCGTTGTATCAGTGTGTGGCCCTGCCCGTCAGGGTAAAAGCTTTATTTTGAACCAGGTAATTCTAACTCATTCTTTAATATTTAGCTTGATCAATCTTTTTTTTAGCTTCTTATTTGTGAAAAAAAAAAGTGAAAAATCGCAACTTGCCTTTTTTGGGTGTTTGCTTGTTAATTTTTTTGGATTGTTTGTATTATTTGGAGCCTTTTATATGGTTTTGAAAATTGTTGGTTGCAGGTGTTATATCATTTTCTCTTTTCAATCTTTTGTTTTCCACCCTGTGCTTGTGAGTGCTTTAGATTTTGAGACTTACTGAAATTTTATTTTGGGGAATTGTTAGTATTGTGCATCATGTGGCATTTTCTCTCTTCAGATCCTCTTTTGCATGTTTTTGTTGATTGGTAATATTGCACATTTGTATCTATTTGTGAGCTTAGACTTTGTTTACTGCTTGTGGAGTACAAGGGACAGGAATTGCAATGCTTGAAACTGAGTTTCATCTGCAAAACCCCTTCTTTTATCCATATGCTTCCTCAGATTTGGAAGAAACAAGTAAAAGTTACGTTTTTGGCATTTTTAGTATCAATTAAGGATTTGCTTGGGTACGGAAGAACCCTGGGCGATGGAAATGAAAGATGTTAGTGAAGGTTGACTGTGATTAATACTTGTCTTTTTCTGTCTTCTCTGTTGTCTTTTTCACTCTACGTCATTCTTGGGTTTTCTGTTTGTGTTATTATTTTGAGTTGTGTTTGAAACTTTTGCTCGTTGAAGTATGGGTTCTAACCGAAATAACTGCTGCATTTTTGTAGCATTAGCAAGTCTAGGCTGTGCCAAATAACTCGCTCATTTGGAACCCAGTTTACTTTCTGCATATTTCTTTCAAATGTATTGCCTGAAATTGAACTCAAATATGATTATCGTGCGAACATACAATAGCTTCATGGTAGGAGCACTGGATTTCAAGTTCTGCCAACCCACCAACCATGCACTAAGGGGCTTTGGATATGGAATACACCATTGAAGAGAACCACATTGGATGGAACAGAATACAGTCTCTTACTATTAGACAGCGGAGGAACCAATGCTCATGATCAAACGGTGAAGTTTTTCTTTGTCTTCTGATTTTACATTATCGCAGAAACCTGTTAATATTGATTTGACTTTTTGTTAATATTTAAATCGACTAAAGATTATATCATGCTATGTGAAAAAGATTTCTTTGGTGAGTAATAAAGATAGACTCAGGTTTATTCGTTTTTCAACATACATTACATCAATGGATGGACTGGGAGAAAGAAGATTAACCACTTATTTCTGTTGAAAATAAACGAATATGAGGAAAGGCATGTCATTAAATATATATATATATATTGTTATGCATAATAATTTCAATTTTTCTGACTGTTACCATCCAACAGGGAATGTACAGCACCCAGATATTCTCATTGGCAGTCCTATTGTCGAGCTTGTTTGTCTACAACCAGGTCAGTATATATCTTACAGTATATATCTGTGCACCTTAACAGTGACTTTGATGCCATGTATTCCCAATTCTATGACATCCCATACAATTTTGCTTTCTCTTTTTCAGGTAGGTCTTATTGACGAAGCTGCACTTGATCATCTCTCTCTTATCACTGAAATGACTAAGCATATTCATGGTAGAGCCTCCAAAGAAAATGACTCGGTTTCTGAGCTTGGAGAATTCTCCCCAGTCTTCACGTTGCTTTTAAGGGTGATTAGTTTTACATCATTATCATATTGTACTGTATGCATTATCTGGAAATCAATTCATTCTGAGCCTGGTAGCCTTATTATTCACATCAATTCACCTTTTTCTTTGTTACTGTCAGGACTTTTACTTGGACTTGAAGGAGAAGAATGCAAAAATAACACCACGTGATTATCTGGAAGTCTCCTTGAGACCAGTGATGGGTGATGGAAAGGATATTGCTGCTAAAAATCAGGTATGTATTGAAAGATATCTTGAAAATATAGCAGTAGGTTCAAGGTAATCACCAAAGTGATATGGTCATAGGTGCTAATAGCACTAAAGAGGCGTTTTGGATCAAAGCCAATCAACTATAATATTACTTGTAGGCTAAAACAAAGTTGTAGAAAAGAATAGTTAGTCACTGATAGATAATGTGCTAATAGCTACCATTGAGCAGCTTAAGTTACTTGCCAACTGAACCATAGTCCATGGTGGTAGTTCGTATTTGGTCATCAACTAGTGGTTAACGCTTTTGTTAGTGTTTTCTTTTCCTTATATACTCATAATAATTTTATTAAAGGAGTAGTTTAACCATTTTCTTAACATCTTTTATCCAGCTTGGTTTTGGTTAGCCTTTTGTAGCTAATTTGTACCATTCATTTTCATTTTCATTAGTTTTGGCATAGTCAGAGATTCAGAGTAAAAGTCATAGTGATGCTCTTATTGCATTTTTTCTTCATTATTTATTCTGGTCTATGAGCATGTCTTCATTTGAGATCAATTGTATCTTGGTTGTAATATAGTCTACCTGTATTTTGGTTTTGTTTGTGAGATTAGAAGTTAAAAATTCTTTCATAGTCAAAAGGAAAAGGAGAAGAATGGTTTTGAGTGTTATTCCCTTATTGGTGCTCACATGAGATTCTTCATTGTCAAGCTTTCCCCTTATGTAAATGTTGACTGTAGAGCAGGAAGGATATATGGATCTACTTGTTCCACATTGACCTTAGCTCATATTTGCAAAGAAACAAATCCTGGCACCAATATTTTTTTCAGTGTTTCACTCACATATATCATAGTTTGGAAAAAACCAAATATACTTCTCAGAGATTTACTATTTCACTGTCTGAGTGTTGCAGATTGCTGATTTTCATTTCTAAGATCAGTGGAGTTGAGTATTCTTTTAGTTTTAGGTTCTGTATGCCTGTCTTGACTTGCTTGTGTGATGATACCAGATTCGTGAGTCCATTCGAGCTTTTTTTCCAAATCGAGAGTGCTTTGCTCTTGTTCGTCCTCTGAACGACGAAAATGAACTACAGCATCTTGATCAAGTTTCTGTAAGTAATTCTTTTCGTCAGTTGTCACATTCCAGCCTAGGCAACAACTTATCATTCCTCTTCTTTCTGTTGTAACAATTTGTAAGTTTTGTCCAGTTAGACAAATTTCGGCCTGAATTTCTGTCTGGGCTTGATGCATTTACAAAGTTTGTTTGTGAAAGAACTAGGCCTAAGCAAGTCGGAAGTACTGTCATGACAGGACCTTTTCTTGCTGGTATCACAAAATCTTTCCTGGATGCTCTTAATAATGGTGCAACTTCCACAGTATCTTCCTCATGGCAGGTTAGTGTTTGATTATGACTTTTAATTTTCTGTTTCCATATCTTCTACTCTTTTGTTATTCATAAGTATTTAGGATTTGGTGCACATTGCCCTGAATATTCGTTCTCCTTTTTGATATGTTCTTTCCCTGTTTTCTCTATCCTTTTTTTTTTTTTTTCTCTTTTGTTTATTCATAAGTTATTTAGATTTGGTGCAACATTGCACTGAATATTTTCGTTCTCTCCTTTTTGATATGTTCTTTCCCTGTTTTCTCTATCCTTTTTTTTTTTGTTAATTTTATTCATCCGAACTCAAAATTACCAAAAGCGTTTGTAGTTTAATCCTTCTGCCAGTTAAAATTATGTTGTTTAGCAAAATCATACTTGAAGTAAACTCAAGTAAGTTATGCTTATTTTATGGGAAAGCGACATCCAAGATCATACTATAATAACTAAAAGCCAATTGCTTACCTTGTATTTTACTGCTAATTGGCTTTTTTTTTTTTTTTTTTTTGTGCTGCCGGTGGAGCAGTAACAAGTAACAGCTGCATTTAGGAGGCAGAATTACATGTTCAAATGCTATCAACTCATGGAAAATAAATGCAAGGAGCTTGTCTAGTTGCTGATGGCCCCGAAAGGGGAAATTGAAAATGTTTGCTATGGGTAAACCCTTTCCACATTTTTTTATTTTAACTGTATCTATCAGTTTGGAAGTGTTTTAATTTCTGTTTGAATGAATTCTTAATTTTAATATTTTGTTAGTAATCAGAGAGCTGCAATGTCATTTTTAAGTATGCCATTTTGTCTATTTGTATTTTTTTTTTTTTTTTTTTTTGTGCTGCCGGTGGAGCAGTACAGTAAAGCTGCATTTATGGAGGCAGATTTACAATGTTCAAATGCTATACAACTCATGGAAAATAAATTGCAAGGAGCTTGTCTAGTTGCTGATGCGAGGATTGAAAATGTTGCTATGGTAAACCCTTTCACATTTTTTTATTTTACTTATCTATCAGTGAAGTGGTTTATTTCTGTTTGATGAATTCTTAATTTTATATGTTAGTATCAGAGAGCTGCAGTCATTTATAAGTATGCCATTTGTCTATTTGTAATAATTTGTGATGAGTTAACAACGATATTACTCAGGTTCTTGGAAGTCTTGTATCTGAGTATGACACATCCGTTCATGGTCCTATGAAATGGCAGAAGCTGTCTTTCTTTTTACAGAAGAGGTTTGTGTTTGTTGATTCCTTACAAATTTTACTCCACTTTACAGTCTGGTTTTTTCACTCTGTTGAGAAGCCAGATTGCCCATATTGTGGGTTGCTGCATGATTAATGCTTCTGTGTTATGTGGTGGGAGTTTCATAACTACTATACCAAGATCAGTGTCGGTAATATTCATCAAAAAGCATATTTTATTATTCACCAATGTTTTTGCTTCATGATTTGAGCTGCCTAGTCAAATGAGTTTATTGTCAAGAAAGTGATCTTTTATATTTCATATTTTTAACCTATCTAGTTTATTGTTATGAAGATCTTTTGAAGCAATGTAGTTTATTTTTGTCATAGAAGGCTGTCCTAACCAATGAATCTACCTACATAATATTATCACGTGCCTTAACTTTCATCTAAAGCTGTTGTATTTAGTTTGCAAGGCCCAATAATCCACCATGCTAAGAAGCTGATAGATGAGGTCTCGTCAGAAAATAGCTCCCTCATGTTGAAATGTCAATCCCTAGAAGATAAGATCGAATTGCTTCATAAGCAGCTTCAAGCAAATGAGAAGTTAAAAGCAGAATGTCAAAAGTGTTATGAAAATGCGATAATTGACTTCCAGAAGCTCTCTGATCAGTATAAGAGCCGCATAATGGATCTGGAGAGCAAATGCAGTCTATTGGAGGAGCGATTTTCTGGTTCACTCGAAATGTTGGATTCTGCGAAGCAGGCATCTTTTGAGTGGGAAAGAAAATATGAAGACACATTGACTGAGGAAAGAACAGCTGTTAATCTTCGGGATATTGACAAAATGGCAGTTTGCAAGTCTGGGATATCTGAAGCTGCTAAAGAATCTAGGCTGGCTTGGAAAGAGGCAGATGAATGGAAAGAGAAGTACGATGTTGCTTTTAATGAAGCCAAGGCTGCAATGGAGAAGGCAGCTCAAGAGGCAATGCTTAGACAAGAAGATCTGAGAGCCAGATTCATCAAAATTCTGGCTGAAAAGGTTGTGTACATACATCTCTACTCTATACTTACATATATTTCAATATAGATAATTCAGTAGACGAGGCTAAATTCACAGCTTGAATGCTTGGGAGCACAACACAGTGCAGCAAATTAAGAAAAAGACTGTTGCTTCCCAATCCATTCTGGTTGTGAAAATTGTGATTTCCTACAATATATTGTTCAAATTTCTACGTATTATACCAAAACAAGGAACAAAAATAAGAGAGATAAGATTTTAATTGGACCTATGGGCCTAGACTTTGGACATTGTATGCATAATTAGTGTGAATAAATGTACAAAGGAAATTCGTTCCCTTTCTTGACTTAGCATAAAAATATAATTAAGGAGAAAAAAAGATATAAATAACCATTCTGTTACTTAATTTGTATGAGATTGTACAGGTTGCATTCTAGCACTGTAGGCTTTGCACATGAGCTCTCGTGTTTGGCAGTAAAATGTCTAATCTCATATGTTGTTGTTAAAGTTGAAAATAAAAGGTTAGAGAGAAGAAGTATTTGAATGAAAGGGAGGGGAAGAGAAAAGAGGCCAAATGAGGCAGGGGTGAGAGAGCCATTTACCTGGAAAAACAGTAAGAAACTAGGTGTGTAGTTTGAGGAGAATATAGAACCGTTTTGAATATCAGAAGGGACATATTTGGATACTTAAAAGTTCTTAAATTCACATTTATAATAATTTTTCCAAGAAATTTCGGCATGATGACCATTAGTATATTAATTACATTTCCACGCACATATTATATATGCTTAGATAATGCTTTAAGGTACTTCTTGGAGTTTTCTAATGGCAGGAAGAGGAAATCAAGAACAAGGTAGCTAAGCTTGAAGAGGCTGATCAAAGATTAACTACTTTGACTTTGGACTTGAAGGTTAGCATATTTCAACTTCTTTCATGTGTTGACCAGCAGCATATGGTAGCCTCCAGTTTCAAGAAGCTTACAAATATTACTTTTTTGTGCTTTATCTATGCATTTAGGCTGCTGAAACTAAGATTGGAAATTATAAGTTAGAATTATCTGACTTAAAGCTTCAAATGAAAGAGTTGTCTGAAAAATATGAGTTTGTCAAATCTTCTGCTCAATCGATGGAGAGAGAAGCTCAGACATTGATGGAGGACAGAACCCAACTGGAAAAGAAGTACCTGTCCGAGTTAAAAAGATTTGAAGAAGCAGAAAAAAAGTGCAAAGTTGCAGAAGAGGAAGTTAAAGTGGCAAACGAGTTCACTGAAACAGAACAATCAGAAGTTGTAAGTATTCAAAACGAGAAGTTCACGATTGATAGACTTGCCCTGACAAAAAGTGCAGACAGTCATATTGAGATCTTGGAAAGATCAAAGATGGATCTTGCAGGTGAAGTTGAGAGGTCAACTGCGTCAGAGGGTTATGCCATGTCTAAGGTCGCTTTATTAGAAGCAATGGTCAGAGAAAGAGATCAAGAGATAGAGTTATTGAAAAAGAAGTCTGAGCAATATGTAACCTCAGTTCAAATCCTTGAGGGTAGATTGGACTCTAGGCATGTAGTGCAGGCAGAGGCAAACAGAATAGAGAAACAACCTTCCTTGCAGCTAGATTTAATGCAGGAAAGACTAAATTTACAGCAAGATTTAACTCCTGATGATTCAATTGATTCTGCTATGGATTCTGGGCTGAAAACTTACTCTGGTAGGAAACGCTCGAGGCTAGATACTCCTGACGTGAGTTTTAATGAAGAAATAGCCAGCGGAACTAAAAAGTCCAGAAGCGCTTTGGCCCTGCAAAAATGCACGGCAACAGAAGCTGAATCCGTTTTCAAGGCAAATGAAGAAGATAGTGAATATCTAAAGGCTGCTTCAGCTAGCTGCACCAAATTAACCGTAGCGAAACTGCGGCAAGAACTTATTGAACACGGTTTTGGTGATGAATTGCAAAAGCTGAGGTATCCCAAGAAGAAAGACGTCCTTGCTCTTTACAAAAAACTGATACTGAAGTTGTAAAATCTTCAAGTTGGAATTCTGAGTTTATGACTTTTTGACTAAAAGAGAATATTTCACGGGCGCCTAGATGAATATATTGTTAGCATATTGTTGGCAGAAGCTTCAGGCATATGCATATGCATGTGAACATTACTTTTAGGTGTATATTACAAGTGGTTCAGTGAAATCTATTGGCACTGTAATCTTGTCGGAGGGGGGAAATCTAGATGCTTTGTGTATGTAATCTTCATAAGCAAAGTTATATTGCTGTGCATTATTCAGTTAAAACCGTCAAACCAAACCAGACCAATTTGGTACGGTTTAGTGTCGTTTTGAAAACAAAAATTTTTTGCTTGTGATGGTTTGACTTTTAATGTTTAAGAGTGTGAATCAAACCGTAAAACAAATACATAAATAAATATTATGTAGTTACCCTTTAATTTTGAAGTCTTATTTAATTTAACAATTCTTTGAGTATACATTTGAAAACTAATATTTTAAATATGAACCTGTGGAAATTTTTTTGAAGTAATATTTCAAATATTAATTTCTTTTTTTTTTATCAGAACAATATTAATTTCTTAATACAAAAAAGCGTTACATTTTTATTTTATTTTATTGCATCTTATAATATGATTTGTGATATGCATTGTAAGAATGAAGGTAGGACTGGTTTTTTAAATATAGAACCTGAAAATTTTACTTGAATTCTTAAATGTGTTTTGGAAGAATTTTATCTGCTAAGTTAAAAATTTGAAATCTGAAATCATTGTTATTGAAAATGATTTACCTGAAATTTTATCTGCAAACTTGATGATTATTACTCATCTAAAATAAAAGAAAAAAAAAATTAATATCTGATGTGTAAATAATAAAAAGAATTCACCAACACAATCAATTGGATGAATAAAGTGAAATTTTTAAGTGGCTAAGGAAAATTTTGAAAGAACAAATGGAATTTAGTTACAATAAATCAAAAAGAATTAAAAGAATAACAGGTGAAATTATTACATCATATGCAAAGTTAAAAATTCATCATCACACAATCATTATAAAGTTGAAAAAGAAATTAAAATGCAGGAATGAAGTATAACCTGTTAGAATATTTAAGGTAAGAATCCTCTTTGTACAGTTTCCAAAGTTAAGATTGTCTCTCAAAGAAAAAGGTTCATGACCCATGTGAAATTTACACCTTAAGCTCTTCCTCACACTGTACAAAGAATGCAAATATATATGCATTACATATAAAAAAGAAAAAAAAAAGTTATAATAAACTAGCCAAAATCTTCAAATTTAACCCTGAAGAATGTGGCTCCTAGAAGTCTTAAGCTAAAGAAACCTTATTCTTTTCATCTTCCTTTTAACCCTAATTCAGAATATCACATATATAATAGTAATTTATTTCTCCATTGCATGCAAGTATCTTTCCATGCATAATCTTCTTATAATCCCTCGTTTTTTCAGTGCTTTTTTTTATTATTTTTCAAGGGATAAAAGAAGATCCATCATGAACTGCAAAATGAGGAAGCAATTGATGAGGAGGGTTTGCTCTGGTTTGGCTACCTTGATCAAAGGATATAAAAGAAGGACTATAATACTCAACAAGATTTGAATTCTTGAGACTATTATTACTCCCTTCATGCCCACTCTGTAATCCTTTTAATTTTGAAGAGAGAGAGTCTTTATTCAAGACTGAACCACATTGTCTAGGCTGTGTTTGGTAGAAAACTTTTGAAACAACAAGCTCACCATCTTTCTCTTCTTCATTGTTGCCAAGATGGTATTGGTGCATTACCCAATTGGTCTTTTCAGGCTTTCTTTGCTTGCCATAGTTAGTGTAAAGAACTAGAATCTTTTTATACCCTTTCACCTTTCCACCAACAAAAACTGGTCTAGTCTTGCCTGTTTTATGCCATCTTGTCTCTCCACCTTCTGTGTCTGTGTGAACCTTTCTTCTTTTTCTTGTTCCTGTTGTATATGCTTTTGAAGGTCGGTGAAAGAAATGGCGAATAAGACCATCTTTGCTAACTCCTGCGTATAGTAACAATAAGGTAATAAAATTAGTCCTATAGAAGATTTTAATCTCCATGTTCGTAAGCTAGGCATGTAGATTATTGCAAGTTTAAGGAAATTATGGAATTAATACAATTGTTTCATTTCCATTAGATACATATTGGAAAAGTAATGCTTGTAAGAATTGTGTATTAAGGTTAGTTGGAGGGTTTTGTCATTTCTAGCTAGGTATTAATGGGTTTCTTCTATTCAAGTATAATGGCAAATCCTATGTATATACCAATTACCAAAGTTAGCTGGTGGGTTTCTTCTAAGTGAGAAGATAGGTTAACTACTATTCTAGATCAAGAATGTTTCACATATATATATTTTCTTTAATTTCATTTTTTAAAAATTTAGTTTAATTTGAATTCAATAAATCAATTAATTGCCAGCCTTACACCCTGAGATTAATCATATATTGTTAAACTAAAACTCATTGGTATATACATTTTCATATCAATTAAAAGGCAAAAAAGAAAAAAAAAAAACTTTGCCATTGGAGGAATCCATACATGTATATATGTACAATTGTACATACATATATCCGATATCTTCCCCATAAGGCCATGACTAAGAATGATCTTGGATATTTACCTAATAATTAACCTAATTTTTCAAAGATCAGAAGGTTATGTTTGTATGTATGCATGGGTTTTAGTGTAATTAGCAATAATCAACTTAATAATAACTGGACCCTTATGTTTGCATGCAAACGTTCAAGAAAGTGGTAAAAAAAGTTGCAGATCTAAATTAATGTAACTATAAAAAAACAAGAAGTAAATGAAATATAGAAAGATTATACTAGAAACCAAACATTGGACCTGGTAACTTTTCTGGGTGAGTATAGCAAATTCCATTCTCTCCTTCAATTGTAGGGATAAACTCGTCAATCAGAGGATGAAGTTTATGAGCATCAGACTTCACCTTTCCTTCCAAATGCTCAAGCAGCTCTTGATCCGTCGGATCAAACTTCACTCCAGCTGGTAACCCTGGCAGATCATGGATTCTCGCCTATACATACACATGAAATATATTTATATATATATCTATATATGTGCACATAAGAAAATGAGACGAATTAAAGCAACAGTCGAACATAGTTAACAAGAAAAAGGAAGAAAGAAAAAAGATTATAATATATGATCATAATAATATTAGAACAAGAAAAATGAATACAAGAACCTGATCATGGCATTTGATCTGATGACCACAAGACGGGCAGCATCTAATTAGGGTTTCTTTGTGTCTTTGAGCAAGAACACTTGCATTATTATTATTATTGTTATTATTGGAAGAAGTAGGAGAGCTTCTGTCAATGGTTTGAACATCATTACAGTCATTACACCAAGTCATTTCCTCTGTTTCCTCTTATGCCCATCCCACTGTAAATATAATCTTTCTTTCTTGCTCTCCTCTCTCCAAAGAAAGAAAGAAAGAAATAAGTGATAAGTGAGAGAAGAAGAGAAAGAAAAGAAAGAATAGAAAAGCAATTTGTCTCTTCTAAAGCATGTTCTCTCTCTTTCTCCCCTTCAAGAAGCCATTAATCTCTTCTTGAGGGTAGGGAAGGAATTCAATTCTTCCTCACTTTTTAGTCTTTTGCATGACTTAGAAACACTTCAACTTTCTCTGCCCTCTTTGTCCTTTCCCAAGAAAAAGAGGGAGGAAGAGAGCTACCTAAAAAATCAAAAATAAGGTGATAATTAATTTATATATATATATATATATATAAACATAGAGCATGGTTAATTAATTAAAAGAAAGGGAAATTACATGATTTTTTTTTTTTTAATTAGGGTTGCTTGGATTTTAAGTTTGGTTGTGATTGTGTATATGCATATGTGTGAAAACTTGTTGGAGAATAAATGTAGTTTTCGGGTCTTTTTTACTCTGTCTAAAGGCAGCTTATGTTTTCTTGAAACAAATTTGTAATTAATTAATTTTGAAACAAAAATAATAATAATAATCAAAGATTTAATCAGGATTGAGTGAAGATGGGGCAATCTGTTACTCTCTACAGAACTGTTTCACCACATTAGAGAGAGAGAGAGAGAGATTTGTTTCAGGTCCAATGTCAACCTAGAGTGTGTACAAAGCTATATATATGTATATGAATTCTTGAATTGAAAAAGAAAAAAAATAATAATAAATGAAGATAAAATGGCCAAATAATATTATCAACCAACCATAATTCTATTTCTTCACGCAGACTTTTCATGCATCGCAAGAAACCCATCTCTCACAGTAAATTGACACCCTCTCTCTTTCTAAATTTTTTTTTTTTTTAACTTAAAAATTGATAACTACAGCTACCAAATTATATAATTAATCGGCATATTACGGATTTATTTTATTTAGATGGAGATTTTCTACATCAATAGCTCCATCTTACTACTAGATTAAGGATGGTTTACTTTGTTTTATTGACAGTTTATTAAATTTTTACCTTCTTCTTTCATACAATAATTAAATAAATTTATTTGTGTAAGCTAAATCAATTAATAAGTTGATTATCAAAATTTATAAGCCGAATCATTTGAAATTTCGCAATTGAATGAGAAAGCTTATATTTAGAAATAATTCAATAAACTTACAGATTATGACTCAATTGGAACGCATGCTAGGCAATTGAATGAGAAAGATTTTAGATTTGATCCCACTAAACACACCTTCCAGAGGCTAAGCCTCGAACCGGATTTAGTTGGTCCATAGTAATAGGGTTCGGACACCGGTAGTTTACACGAAAAAAAATTCAATAAGCTCTACAGTTTATTAGATAAAATAATGAAACTCTCCCCAGCAATTATGAAATAACACTATATACTATTTTTTCAGTAATCAGCCTTAATATTAATTCTTAGTTATTCCATCAATAAGGTTTTTAATTTAGATTTAGTATTCAGAATTCAACCTAAACAAACTATTCCTAAATCATTAACTCAAATTATAAACTTTATCTTGCTAACTATAATAGAATAGCCTAACCTATATGTGTATACAATTACAGGTTAAATGTTGCGATTCACTCTTGGAAAAACTAAATAAATTAATTAATTATGACTATTTTCTATAATTTTAAATTTAATAAAAGTGAGTAATTAAGTTGCACGAAAATAATTTAATCTACTAATGAAACGTTCATATGTGTATATATATATATTATAAACATAATGTTAATGATTGAGTATTTTATTTATTTTTATTTTTTAAAACTTAATGGTTTAATGGTTAAGTACTTACAGTATTTTTGAACGCCGGATGTGAAAAATTTGAACAAACTTTCATCAACTATCTTCTTTTTTAGGCTTTTAGGCCTCGTTTAGTTTAAATCGATTTATTTTTTAAAAAGCTGCCTTTTCGAGAAGTAGAGTTTTCGGAAAGTAGAGTGCGATGGTATTTAATTGATATATTAAATTTCCAAGAAGTAAAACTGGATTAATGAAATATGAGATTATAAAAGACAAAAATACCCCTAACATATTTATAATAATTGAAATATTTTATTGAAAAAAATTTAATTGAAATATTACGTTGAAAAAAATTTAATAACCTAAAATATTTCATTGAAAAAAAATTTAATAAAATACGTTTTATACTATCTACTAGCTTATTGTATAAAATATTATTATAATATTATTTATTTGGTTAATATTATAATTACAAATAAAATAAAATCTGTATTTTTAAAGAAGTTGTATTTTTAAATTTCCGAAAATTACACAGTTTGTCCCAACTAAACATGGTCAAAATCTGTATTTCCTAAAAACTTCAACTTTCTCTCTTCACTTATCCCGGCCAAACGAGTCCTTAAAAATCTTCTATTCGTATTTCTACATATACTCTTCTCTGTAACAACGTGTTTCATATGGATTAGAGTGCCATGGGAATTTGTGTAGGACCCAGTGCACAAGGTTTTATTCTTCTTTACCACTCTTTTTTCCCTTTTTTTTTTATCTTTTTTGCCAATAATTATATTTCCTCTTTTTCCTTCAGGAATTTTTTTTTTTGAATGATGTATAATTAAAATTGTCTATGTTAAGAGAGGCATGCTCCTATGTTATATCATTGTCCGCCTGTAAACTTTACAGGAAAGAGACAGAGAGAGAGAGAGAGAGACAGTAAATTCCTTCATTTCCTCTTTGAATATACTTAGTCCCAGCATCAAGGTACGTACGTTGCAGGTATGAAATTATGCTTATTAGTAACTAATCATCAGTGGTAAATTAATTAAGAGGTAGCAGTTATCAATAAATTTTAATTCCATAATATAAAATTTGACATTTTATCGAATTACCCAATTAAGTCAAATAGATTGTGAAAAAAGTTGAAATGGATTTTTTTTTTTTTTTTTTTTTATATAAGATTTGACCATTTTATTCGAATGTACCGGCTGCCAATTAAGGTGCAAAATAGAGTTGTGAAGAAAAGTTGAATGGATGTTTTTTTTTTTTTTTTTGTAATTTCCATTTCCATGCAAGTTCTGCGACCGTGGCGAAATGTTTGTGCAAATGCACGGCTAAAAAACCCATATGAACTAAAGCGCCTCTATGTAAAGGGGGCTGGTATCCACGAATTTTGGCCCTATTTTTAAGCTTTAATTTTTCTATTTAGGCGCCAATTATAGTTTTTTATAACAATTGAGATAGAAAAATGATTTCTTGTTTAAAAAAAAAAGAAAAAGAGAAATTCAGTAGACGCAATGCTAAATAAATCATGGTATTGAAATATTAGGAATCTAAATTTTTTAAATTTTTTTATTTTCATTTAAAATTTGTAAATATAATAAAATCCACTACTTAAAAAAAACTGCCAAAAGAATAACCTGCAAAGCCAGTTTCAAGTCAAAATTTATGAATTTGAGTAATGTCGAAAAACTTCTCTAGTCAACTTTATGCAGGCCGAATTATCAATTTCGCCGTGAAGTAAATGCGAGAGCCAATTGGGCCGCCTTCAAGCTCTTCTGGCAAGTTCAATGATTGTCCATTAAATGGGGGACGGCCGCAGGGACGAACAAGCACTTCCCATACACCTACGCGGTTGCCATTTAATCATTTAACCGAAAAGGTGTCTTGCGCAGTTGGAATGCTTTCTGTCCTAGCTGTATCATTGTCAGGTAATGCTAGAATGTAGGGAATCAGCATGCCGGGGTTAACCAAAGAACTGAATAGCTGGCAGTTTCAGTTTGATCAGAATATATTTTGTATATATCTAAATCGCAAAACTAAATGGTATATACCGATTCAAGAAATCTTGACATTAAATCCTTGGATTTTTTTTTTTTTTTTTATTTCCATTTCCATGCAATCTGCGACGTGGCAGAAATGTTTGTCCAAATGCCCACGCTAAACCCATATGAACTAAAAGCCCTCTATTAAAGGGCTGGTATCCAAAATTTGGCCCATTTTACTTTATTTTTCTATTAGCCCATTATATTTTTATACAATGAGATAAAAAATATTCTTGTTTAAAAAAAAAAAAAATTCATAGACCAAATCTAAATAAATCATTATATGAAATATTAGAATCTAAATTTTAATTTTTTATTTTCATTTAAAAATTTTAAATATATAAAAATCACTACTTAAAAAACTCAAAGATCAACCTCAAACAGTTTCAATCAAATTTATGAATTTGAGTATTGAAAAACTTCTCTAGTCAACTTTATCAGGCCAAATTATCATTTTCCTGATAAATGCGAGAGCATTGGCCCCTCAAGCTCTTACTCAAATTCAATATTTCCATTAAATGGGGACGGCCAAGGACGACAAGCACTTCCATACACCTACCTCCATTAAATTACCAAAGGTGTCTTGCCAGTTGGAATCTTTCTTCTACTTATCATTTCAGTAAGCTAATTAGGGATCAGCATCCGGTTAACCAAACTGAATTAGCTCAGTTTCAGTTTATCAGAATATATTTTTATAATATCTAAATCCAAAACTAAATGGTATAATAACCGATTCAAATTGAATTAAATCCGTTTGGTTCAATTTAAGTTCGATTATTTTAAACCAAATGAATTATTTTAGACTTAAAAATAATTTCAATACTTATATATATGATAATCGAACAAAAAATTGAAAACCGAATGGTTTTATATATTCAAATCAAACAATAACCGAATTTCTAAAATAATTATCTGAATCCGACCGAAATGAATAAGTTTAATTCGATTCTCGGTTAGAAATCGGGAATTGCTCACCTCTAAAGCTAATGGTCAAAAACAGAAAAGTATAGAATATAGCATAAGTGTTTGAGTGTGCTAAGAATGATAATCACCTAAAACTCTTTTAATGGCAGTGCCTCTAGATTTTGAATCCTGACTTTGCATGTAAAGTAGTACTTGAAAATACAATTCATTTTTCCTAATCCAATCGCACGTGCTGATAGTTTTCATTTAGTAATAACGATGAAATTGGTTTCAGAATTATAAGGTTACTAGTTCTAAGTCTTATCAGGCTGATTAAGAGAAGACACATATAGATAAATCACAAATGAGACAATTGGATACAATTTGTATAATAGCTATTGCTAAATGGAAATAATATATGTGATTCATTTTCTAGACAAGTCTTATATTTGCATGTCACAATTACCTAACTGAAGAGGAAGGCGATTAACGATTCTTTCATGTCCTAATATATAGTCTTTATACTTTTCAAAGAGAGGGATGTGGGAGACCTAGCTATCTGTCTATTTAATGTCATTGTACCAATCATATTCCCTTTGCCCTATGAAATCAAACACTAAGACATAATAAAAATTCTCTATCAACTCTCTTTACTACTCTCAACTAAACTCTTTAACTACACTTCATCACTAGCTTCTTCATTGTAATATGGAGATAGCTTCCCATCCTTCTTATTGGATTTTGGTTTGTTTCCTACACCGGACTCTTGCAGCATTTTCACTACCCTTCGCATCGATGGACGACTAATGGGAAGTGAGTTTGTGCACCGGAGACCAACATCAAGAACCCTGCAAATTTCATTCTTGAAACAAAAATCAAGCTTGGAATCAATTATATGATCCACTCCTTTTTGGTCTAAGGTGGCATAAACCCATTTAACCAAATCTTTCTCCCCGAACTCTGGATCTATAGGCCGTTTGCCTGTTACCAACTCTAACAGGACTACTCCGAAACTGTAGATGTCACTCTTCTCGTTCACTCTGAGAGTATATGCATATTCTGCATCAGATTAAGATCAATATAATTAGAATGATAATATGAACATAGGAATGAACATTACTACTGAAAAAACAAATGAAATTGGTAATGTCAATTGAATGTAAGTGATATATACCTGGAGCAATATAGCCATAAGAACCAGCAATTACAGACATGGATTCTGTCCCCTTATGAACTCCTTGAACAACTTTAGCAACACCGAAATCTGCAACTCGAGCACCAAACTCTCCATCTAACAATATGTTGTTCGATTTCACATCTCGATGAACAATTGGAGGAACACAATCATGATGCAAGTAAGATAAACCTTCTGCTGCATCTAAAGCTATTTTATACCTTGTCGGCCAATCCAACAAGCCACTCTTGCTACTATGCAACAAATCACCTAAGCTTCCATTAGGCATATACTCATAAACAAGAAGCTTGCAATCCCCATTATTACAACAACACCATAATCTAACAATATTCTTGTGTCTAATCTTTCCCAAAGTTTCGACCTCTACTTCGAATTCATCTTTATCAGAATTTGCAGTAGCAATAGCATCATCTTTCTTGCTCCCTCCACTTAGTTTCTTTACAGCTACTGTTTCGCCATTACTGAGAACAACCTTATAGACTTTACCAGAAGCTCCACTTCCAATCACATTATCTTCATTGAGGCAATTTGCAATCTCACATTCGCTAAAACCAAGTTTATGGAATGATCTCCATTTCGATATTGTTATGATTCCTTTCTTGGATTTCTTGAAATTCCGGTACTTGTAGAAAAACAAAGCAATTCCAACAACAAAGACTAAACCAGCAAGTATAAAAATGGACCAAAGCATCCATAGGTAGCTTAGTTTCTTCTTTGACTCGCTTGTTTGAGGACAAAGACCTTCTAAATCACCACATAAACCTGGATTATCAATAAAGCTGTTTCTATAAATTTTCTTTGCAAACAAAGGTGGGAGTTCTCCAGAAAGCCTATTATTTGACAAATTGAACAAATTGAGCTTCAGTTTCTGCAATTCTAACGGGACTTTCCCAGAAAAGTAATTCCCAGAAAGATCAAGGTAATTAAGCACTGGCAAATCCCCAATTTCATTTGGGATTATACCGGATAGCTTATTATTTGCTAAATTAAGCTCATTTAAACTCTTCCAACCTTCAATTCCTGGAGGGAATCCACCGGATAATTCATTTCCATTGAGAACTAACCTATTTAACAAACTTAAATTAACAAAACTTGATGGAATTGAACCAGTGAACATATTGTTGCTTGCGGAAAATTCAACCAAATTTCCTAGAAAACCAATTTCAATAGGCAATTGCCCAGAAAACCTGTTTTCTGAAATCAGCAAAACAGAGAGATTATACGCAGAAGATATTTTCCGTGAGATTTTCCCAGATAATGAATTCCCTACTAGTTCGACCAAATACACACGTGGAAGCCCCCAAAACTCTTCTGGAACCTCCCCGGAAAGTTTGTTGTTCCTTAACCGAGCACGGCCTAAACTGAGACATTTTCCTAGACTTTCAGGAATTTTCCCAGAAAATGAATTGTATATCAAAATTAAGTCCTCTAATTCCCCCTTTGCACACAAATTCTCCGGTATTTTACCGGAAAATTCATTGTATGACACGTCTAGTGCTTTCAACGGCGAGTTCTGTCCGAGTTGACTTGGTAATTGTCCTGTGAGCTTGTTATTGAACAATTTGAGCTCGTATAAGTTGGGAGACTTGGCTATACTCTCTGGTAAAGTGCCTTCGAGTCTGTTCTCGTACAAATTCAGAGACTCGAGCTCCAACTCGCACAACTCATCTGGAATCATTCCAGTTAAAGCGTTCATGGATGCGTCCAGTCTTCTAAGTGTCGTCAAGTTCGAAAATCCTGTCGGCAGCGTGCCTGATAAAGAGTTGTTGAACAGCTCAATTTGGATTATACTCTGGAACTCGGTGAGTGAGCTCGGAATTGACCCACTAAGTCTGTTTTGAGACAAATCCAAGTTCTCCAACCGAGTTAACCGGCTCAGAACTGCTGGAATGGGACCAATAAGCTTACAGTCGGCAAGCCAAAGCTCTTTAAGATTCGTTAAGTTGGCGAGTTGAATCGGTATTGGACTCGGCGTAAACGGGTTATAAGCGACTTTGAGATTCTCAAGAGTGGAAATGTTACTAAGCTGAGTGGGTATTGTCCCGTTGAGCAAATTTCCGGCGAGTATCAACGTCTGAAGCCGCCGGAACTCTCCAAATTTCACGGGAATCTCACCGGTCAAATTATTTCCCGCCAAACTGAGGTACCGGAGATTCGACAGCTGAGCCAGAGATTCGGGAATGAACCCCACTAAAAGATTCTGGCCTAAGTCCAAGTACTCTAGATTCTGACACGTGGAGATATCATCGGGCAGAGAAGCGTTGATGGCATTATTGTAGAAAGAAATGTAAGTGAGAGAAGGAAGGCGGCAAAGGAAGGTAGGGAAGGGACCGGAAAGTAATGAGTTGGAAAGGTCGACAGAGTGGACTCGGTGAGTTACGCGGTCGCAAGAGATGCCGAACCAATTGCATGGAGTGTCGTCTCGCTCGTTCCAGTTAGAGAGTGAGTGAGTAGGATCGGAGAGACCGAGTTTGACTCGTTGGAGATAAAGGCCTTCTTGGTTTAGGGGGAGAGAAAGGAAGGGAAAGGAAAGAAAGAGGAGGGAAAGGAACAGTAGCATTTTAGAAGAGAAGAGGGAAATTTTTGTGATTCAGTTTTGGTCTGTTTCAGAATTGGACAAGAGATTTTGAAGGAGTGAAGTGGGACCTACTTAAGAGACAAACGTGGGGTACCCCATTGGTCCACTGGATAGGATCGTGTTAGAGAGAGGGTAACAGAGAGAATTTAGTTCAGAATTGGAAACAATGGGCAGTCAATGAGAGTCATTAAAGGGTTAGTATAACGGGAAAAAACTTACCTCTCTCAGACACAAAGCACAAAGGTTTTGTTGGCTTTCTATCAAATTGTGTTTTTCCCCGCTATCAAATTTATTTTTTCATCCTTAAAAGAATTAAGAAATTACGTTTAAATTACAATCGCTTGCTACTCTGATCATGTTTTTTGAAAATTATATACATTTTTAAAACAAATTATTTCTACCAAAAAAAATATAAAATAAAAATATTTTTTGAAAAATCTCTACTTTTATCGTATCGATCCATAAATAGCCTCATAAATCTGATCGAAAAAATTTAGAGATGCTATAACATGAAATGAAGTAAAGGGAATTCGATGCTCTGTCTTTCGGTTTTCATAATTGCATGTCACATTGATAAAGACCACTTAAGGAATGGATTTTGCAACACTTAGAAAGGGATTGCTAAGACCCTAATTGCATAGCCAGGCTCCAAGTCAAAAAGCTTTTTTATGCCGTTTGAATGTTGAAAAACATGCTATTGAAAATGATTAGTGCATGCATGCACGTGATTTTCTGTTAAAGTTTGAATATAATTCCCAATTGCTTGTCCTTTCCAATTTTTAAAATTAATTATATATCAGAAAAAGGACCCTTGATAAATTAAGAAAAAAATTGAAAATAATTCTAGAATTTAAATATCACCAAGCACCCTTGATAAATAAATGTTGCTTAATATTATATTTCAGTATATAAAATAATTAAAAATAAAATAATGAGGAAAATAATCTAAGGAATTCTGCATATATCTAAATTAATTCTTCATTATATGTAAAACAAATTAAAAAAATTCCCTAGACCCTAATAAAAAATATTGAAGCCAATGACCTAAATCCCTTAGTGCACATGATGCAACAGTATTGCTTCCTAATTTTCTTAGTTGGAACCAACTAAAAAGGGCAAAGAATTAAGAAAAAAACACTAAATAATGAACTTTAACACATGCTTTTGAAAATCTTTGCACCCACACAGCTACCAATTTCAGAAAATAATGCTGCTCCTTGTGGAGGAAATAAGCATTGTCCAACTAACATTTCTAATTTTACATGCTCAGACCAATTATTTAGTTAATAGATTCAAATCTTTATTTCCTTTAAATATTTTCCATGTGCAAAAAAGAAACTCATGTCTAACAACTCTTATCCTTTAAGAATTGACATTATAAAAAAAAGGAAAAAGAAAATTAAAGTTATGAGTAATGAAATAATTTCCGATAAGTCGGATCTGTGAAGTTAAATTAAAACGCGCATATATGCTTCTTGGGATAATGTTTACTAGAGAAGAAAAAAAAATGATTGGTGGATGGTAGAATTTATTACCAACCAATTATCAATCCATCATAAATCAAATTAAAACAAAGGAAAGTGTCCAAATCAAGTAGAAAATGGGTAGCATTTGGTACAATTCTTCACCTAACTTGCTGGTCAAAGCCCCACATTTCTTTCTATAATTTCTTCACCAATAAAAAATCTCCAGGCACTACAATTATATTTAATTATTAAGTTCTTGATTTATAAATTAAAATAATGTTTAATTTATTTTCTGTTATTCAAAATTAAAATTTTAGACCAATTTTTATTAAAATTTTCAATTAGAAAATGCTTTTGAGAGATTAAGGATTATCATCTTTGAAATATCATAGAAATGTCCAAAATTTATCAGATTTGAAAGATACTTGAGGACTTAAACGTCAGCTAATCTTGGCAATTAGTCATCGAGCAGACTGTGGATCAGAAGCATCTTTTGTCCTTATTTAAGTTATTGAAATTGATATATTTTAGTTGACAGGGAGCATGATTATAAAAACTCCAAGAAACTTGTTTGTCTAGCATTATTGTTGCATCACCTGCCTTTTTTCAAGGATCAGGAATTGTAATTTTGTTCTCTCAGTGAGTACACGTTCTGGAAATCGAACTTTCAGCAATTGAAGTTATTTACCCCTTCGACCACTTTGTCTAGTATCATTGTTTCACTGCCTGTCCTTTTTTCAGGAACAGAAGCTATAATCTCCCTTCGGACTATATGGTGTAAAAAATTTAGTTCTCTCACGGATTAAAATTGCTTACCACTTCAACACAGTGCGTGTCCGCCTCTTATCTCTAATGCAAAATTACATCAAATGCCAGGAGAGAAAGTTGTCACAGGCCCATTTTCCATTTTGCACTGTGGTGAAGCCTTTGATCCATTAGAGTAGAGCTGCATCCAAGTCCAAAAAACACAAACAAGAGAAGATTTCTTCATAATCACAACAGATTGGGCCAATCTTCAATTTATTTTTGTTTTCATACACCGAAGACTGTTAATGTGGAGTTCAAGTCTTAAATGTTCATGGAAACGTCTCGAAGTTTTATTATTTTCTAGTTTCTGCTATTGCAAATAATATGATATACATAATGGAGTTTCAATAACTTGGTTTTTTTTTGTAAACCATCCGATATCTGACACAGTCGACTAATCTAGATTTGGGTTCTATAGAGGCCCATTATGGAGGCGACCCTCTCAACTCAATTTTCTCCATTCACAACGTTTGGACGTTGCTTAAGGGATCCAGTACTTCATCTCACTAGAACAACTGGTAGTTGGTAGTTTCTAACAACTTGTTTACTAAAACAAGTTACAGTTCTTGGCATAACAAACTTCTTTTTCTTCTGTTTTTTAGTTTATAACCTCCCAGCCAACAAATAGCCATAAACCCAAATGAAACTCTCTCTCTCTCAACAATAAATTTACTAACTCATTTCATAATTATAAGCTAATAACATCTTTATAACTCTTTTCCAAAACTGTCACTAAAAAAAAAAGAAAAAGAAAAATCTTCCTTTACTAAAATAAAACAATAAATTTACAAAATTAAAAAAAAAAAACAACCCATCTCCTTTTTTAAGCTCATTAATTAGTTTCATTAAGAAATTAAAACTGCAATTAAGCACTTATATATGCTCTCACACACACATATCTATATATGCCATTTACCAATTAATTCAAATAAATCAGAAATTAATTTAGCCATGGCTATGAAAATGGTCTCTGAAGAATTCCAAACACAAACAACACCTCTTCTTGAAAATTTACCAATCCAAAAATTACCAAAAACACCAGCACAAAAAGCAGTGAGAAAGACATTTAAAGGAACTGCACATTTGGCTAAACTTCTTCCAACAGGCTCTGTTCTTGCATTTCAAATTTTATCACCAATTATGACACATCAAGGGCAATGTCGTACAATCACTAGCAAGTCATTGACATTAGGTCTTTTAACATTATGTAGCTTCTCTTGTTTTCTCTTGTGCTTTACGGATAGTTTTCGCGACGAAAGAGGTAAAGTTCGATATGGAATGGCCACGTTTAAGGGTTTATGGGTTATGGATGGATCGTCGCCGGCGAAATTATCACCGGAAGAGGCTGCAAATTATAAATTGAGATTTTTTGATCTTTTTCATGCTTTAATGTCTATGGTGGTTTTTGGAGCTGTGGCTTTGTTTGATAAAAATGTCGTGAGTTGCTTTTTTCCAACACCAACAGAAGAAGTTCAAGATTTATTGGTCGTCGTTCCTGTTGCTATCGGGGCTATATGCAGTGTTTTGTTCCTCGCGTTTCCTAGTAAACGACATGGTATTGGCGCCCCTCTATCGCGCCATTAGTTTTTTTTTTTTTTAAATTTCCCTTGACTGTTAAACATACTATGATTTAATTTTCGTGAATTAATGGAAACGTATAATTTCTGGGATTAATGTTTGTTAATCGCATGAATTGATTGATAATTGCGTTCTGTACTGCCGTTAGCAAATTGTAAGCTAGATATCCCTTACAACGACGAGCCGTTTGAAACATGAAATTGAACCACTTAGACTACTGGGTTCATAGCTTGCATAGAGAAATGCCTTTTCATTTTCAAATTGGGCTGTTATACTATTGGGCTACTGGGCTTTCATGGAAATTCTTTTTATCGTAAATTTGGCCAATTTATTAAACTTTCAAGCTAATTTAAGCTGTTAGCCCTTAATTAACTATAATAGTGATTTAATTAAAACAAAACGTTGGTCTAATTAATATTTTCCATACATGCAAAATATAAGTAGGGGAACTTTATTTTTTTACAGGTTCTTTTATTTTTATAATTTATAAATAATTAAAAGATTATCTATATCCATTAATTTGAGTATCTTGTAAATTTTTTTAGAGAATTTTATTATCAAAAATGGGTATTGTTCCAGCCCCAATTGGTACATTAGGTCTTGCACTAAAAAGTTGACCTAGAAAAATGAAAATGGAGTATGAGACAGGGAGAAAACAAGATCTTAACCTAGTCAAGAATCAACAGCATGTCATAAAATTGAAAATTTCAAGAACTTTTCAAGACGAGACTTGCAATTTGCAAATTCAATCCTAGACCTATTAATTCTCAACTCAACCCTATTTTCCCCAAATAATTTAATAATAATAATAATAATTAGGAAAATGAAATGAAGGGGCCAATGTCCAATTTTGTGTTTAAAAAAAAAAAAAAAAAAAAAAAATGTAACTATAATGAGTGATTTAATTAAAAACAAAACGTTTGGTCCTAATTAATAGTTTTCCGCATACATGCAAAATATAAGTAGGGGAAGCTTGTATTTTTGTTTTTTACAGGGTTCCTTTTTATTTTTTATAATTTATAAGATAATCTAAAAGAGTTTATGCTATATCCAGTTAATTTTGAGTATCTGTAAAATTTTTTTAGAGAATTGTATTATCGAAAAATGGGTATTGTTCGCACCGAATTGGGTAAAGAGTTAGGTCTTGCAGGCTAAAAGTTGAACTGAGAAAAATGAAAAATGGAGTAATGAGAACAGGGAGAGAAAGCAAGATCTTAACCGTGAGTCCAAAAGAATTCATCAAGCATGGTCATATATAATTGGAAAATTTTCAACAAGAAGCTTTTCAAGACGAGACCTTGCACAATTTTGCAAATTGCAAGTCCTAGACCTATTAATTCTCAGCATCAAGCGCCTATTTTTCCCAAATAGATTTGAATAAATTAATAGATAATATTCAGGAAAATGGAAATGAAAGGGGCCAATGGTGCCAATTTTGTGTGTGAGAAAAAAAAAAAAAAAAAAAGGACAGTGCATGCAACAATGTTCTACTTGTTCCGTGAGGAGCGTTGCTGTACAATCTCTCAGCAATGTTTCATAGAACAAAAGCAGAATGAAAAGATAGCATTAATTGCCACATAAAGATAACAATTGAAAAAAAAAAAAAAAAAAAAAGACAGTGCACAAGTTCTACTTGTTCGTGAGGAGCGTTGCTTACAATCTCTCACAATGTTCATGACAAACAGAATGAAAGATACATTAATTGCCACATGAAGATAACATGGATGGTCCGAAAAAAATCATACTATCTCTGTGTACTATGTACATTACCTGTACATCTTTAACTTTTTAGAAGAACATGTATACTGTATTGTTGGACAAAATTAAATATTTTGATAGTTGATAGTTGTTAGTTGTTTTAATAATATTTAATTATTTTAGCAATTTTAAACGCTATTTTATTCTCTAAAATTTAGTTCAGATGTTATGTTACCGAACACTATGAAAAATAATAATTAATTCTACTTAAAAAGCCAATTCTGAACACAATCACTAGTGAGAAGAAAAATCATTTTGAATATTTTTCGTACTTTATTACATGGATTGAAAAGTAAGTATTAATGAACAATATGACTATAAATAAAGACTCATCCACGAATTACTCGAGAATTTATTCGAAAAGAAAACTATTTAACAAAATAATTAAGCTTGACCTTGAGTTCTAATATATAAATGAGTAAATTTTTAATGCGTATTTATTTGATTTTCTATATTTTATTAGAATGTTATGAGAAATAATCCCATGAGCAATTAGTGACATCAATGGCATAGAATTATGCACTATCAAAAAGCAAAAGTATGAGATAGCAACAGACGAATAACCTTTCTATTTTTAGATTATTTAGGTTTTTCAGAAAGCATTTCTTTTTAGTACATGTAGTCAAGCAATTTTTGAGTCAGCATCAAGATTAAGTTTTTTTATTGAAGGATGTCAAATATTCAAAAATTAAGAAGTGCTATTTTAAGAAATAATATTTATAAATTTAGAGGGTAAATTTTTAAAAAATCTTTTACTAATAAAGGCGATAATTTATAATTTATACATCGGCGTAAAAATCATGTCACTAAAATTAAATGCAAAATATATAGATGCCGTAATTAAAAAGAAAAATACTTTATTATCAATTAATAAAAATAAATTACTAACTATAATTGTAAAAATAGTCAAACTTTTTATTTATTTATTTTTTGTTCATTTGGATAATTTATGAAGAGTGTCAACAAGTGGAGGCTACTTACAACCATCTTTTGAACAACAATTGAATGAATGCTGAAATTAATTTTTTTTTATTAATAATTTATTAAAAGAAATCTATTTATAAAATTAAAAGAATTGACTGCAATAACAAAAATAGTAACAATGTACTTTATTACGTATTCAATGATATTACGTATTTAGAAAATAGAAATTTGTTAGTATTAAAAATTAAAATACTTGGATCATATTTTTCCATAATTTTTTCCTTGTTTATCTAAAAAATACACTGTATATAGCTTACTGTCAGAAATATATTTCAATACTATAGTAAAATAAATAATTACGATGGCATGTATTAATTTCTAATAAGCACTAGAAAAAAAATATAAGTTATCTTGAAATTTGTAATGTGTGAAAAAAAAAAAATTTATCTGATTACATGGAAGAAAATCTTCAGGCGAAACAGAGCGTGAAAAAACGCGCTCAAGATGTTGGGATTGTGATGAAACCTGTGGACAAGTCGTTGATGGCGATAAAAGAATGAGCAGTAACCGCGAAAAGAAACGGTTCGATTTAAGAACTTGGAAAATCCAAAAGTGAAAAGAATCCAAAATCTCTCTCTCAATTTGTTTTTTGTTTAAAAAAAAAAAAAGAAAAGAAAAGAACAGTCACAAACCCAATTCGAGAATGAATCAATCCCTTTGATTTCCAAAAAGTATCATCTGACAAAATACCACACCAAACTCTTTCTCTCTTCAAAATATTCAATTTTTATAAATTAAATTTTGGTTTTTTAAAAAGAAAACAAAAAATAATGGAAGCAATTAGAGAGAGAAAGACTGTTCGTTCGCTTGTTCGTAGTTTCTCTCTAAATGCAAAATCACAATCTTATTATTATTTATTATTTTCAACAACAATAATAATAAGAATAAGAAGAAGAAGGAAGAATTTCTATTACAATATTAATTACTGATGATATTACTATATATTCTCCAAATCTCACAACCGCACATCTCAATCACACGCACCAAATACCATCATCTCTTCTTCTTCTGCTTCTTCTTCTTCATTTAGAGAGATAAACTAGAGAGAGAAACTGTATGAATCAATGAATCTTAAGTATGCCTACCTAAGTAGTAAGATCGCTGCTTCGATCTCTCTCATTTCTATGCTGGATTATTGATTTCAATCTCTAAGCTTAAGTTCTAGGGTTTCCAGCAATGGATGGAAGTGGTGGTGCAGCGGATGGAGAGAAGAAGAAGCCTGAAGGAGAAGTTAAGTCTAAGCGGAAAATGAAAACTGCTTCTCAGCTTGAGATTCTGGAAAAAACTTATGCTGGTTTGTTTTTTTAATTTTTTTTTTTAGCTTTTCTTTTTTAATTGAATAACTAGTTAATAGCTTGTATTTTTATTTGTTAACTGAAAACTGAAGCTGTTCTACTGAAATGCAGCTCTCTAACTGAAAATTTCTCCTCTTATTATGCTACTTTATTTGTTATGCTTTCATTTAAGCTTGATATGTATATATATTATTTTTTTTTAAAAATGCATTTCAAACTGTTTTTTTTTTTTTCTGGTCCTAATTTAGTATTTCATTTAGCTGGAATTCTTACTCTTTAGTTTTCAGCTTTGGCTTTTTATTCTTGGGCCGTATTATCAAAATATTGGCTAAATTGCTGCAAACTTGTGTTTTGTTCAGTTGAGACATACCCCTCAGAGTCATTGCGGGCAGAGCTTTCAGTCCAATTGGGACTCTCTGATCGCCAGCTGCAAATGTGGTTCTGTCATCGGCGTTTGAAGGACAGAAAGGCACCACTAGTGAAGCGTCAGCCCAAGGATTCGCCGGCACCATCTGGTGAGGACATGGGGGCAGTGGCAGAGGTTGGAAACGAGCACATGCTTGTGCCTGCTTCAGGAACAAGTCCATTTGGTCATGGGATGGATCCGCGGAGAGTAGTTGCTAGGACCCCGGGGGTGGCTGTCCCAAGGCTTGCTCCTGAAATGTCATCAGTGAGGAGATACTATGAACCACAGCAGTCAATAGCTGAGCTTAGAGCCATATCATTTGTGGAGGCTCAGTTGGGGGAGCCATTGAGGGAGGATGGTCCTATTCTTGGGATGGAGTTTGATCCCCTGCCACCAGATGCATTTGGTGCACCTATAGGTAATTTTGCGCATAGATGCTGTTAGTTGCCCCATTCTTCTTTGATGATCCTGTATAGAAATGGTATTAATTTAATAAGTTTGGAAATTTACTTTTAAGTGACAATCTGCAGCTGATTATCGGTTTAGTTAGGAAAATATCACTGATATTAGCAATAAGGACTATTAGATTTCATTCTGAACGTTGATGCTTTAGGAAAATACCACTGATATTAGTTGTCAAATCGAGAATCGAAGTTTTTAATTTTAGAATCTAGAATTGAGAATTGAATTGTAAGATTCTGTATAGCTTTTTAAAATTAATTAAAAATAAATACATGCATATATATATATATATATATATAGGAAAATAAACAACTGATATTAGTTGTCAAATCGAGAATCTGAAGTTTTTAAAATTAGAAATCTAAGAATTGAGAATTGAATTGTATAGAATTCTGTATAGCTTTTTAAAATTAATTAAAATAAAATACATGCATATATATTATATATATATTATATATATATATATATATATATATATATATATATCCATTAATTTTATGAAAAGATGCTAAAAAATTTAGTTGCAAATAATGTATTTATATACATTTCAATTCTAAATCATCTACTAAACACAAAAGTAAACAGACCTAATGACTTGTGTAGTCGTCGAGTTCAAAATATCAAACTATGAAGTTAAATTTTAAGATGAAGACAAAGTGAAACTATCAAGCCGCTAGAATTTCCTAAATTTTTCCACTTGTTTTGTTGGGTAAGAGAATTGTTGAACATGAAAATCAACTCGAACCGTAAGATTCACGATCAATTCCGATTCACCCATGAGATTCGAATCATTTAGCATAAAAATTGAATCGAATCATAAGATTCTGATAATATTAGATTTCATTCTGAACGTTGCTGTTTAGCGTTTAGCTTACAGTTGTTATTTGTCAAGAAATGGATAGGAATGAAATGTCTTGAGGGAAGTGTCAATCTGAGATGACATTGATGATATTCTATATTGCTTAGACTTTAGAGTTAACTGAGACAAGATATTTTGTGAGGTAGGCTACTCATTCTTTGCCTTTTGCATTAAGAAATGAAGAAAAGGCAAAGAAGAATATTGTTGGAATATGAAATTCTATAGCCCGTGCATTCTGAAAATTTAGAAATTGAATTTAATGCGTTAAGTGTCCCCCTGGGGAGTACGTTCGCAAGAATGAAGCTCAAAGGAATGAACATGGATGACCTATGTTCAAAAATATCAAAATCGCTCAGTGTATAACGGGATTTTTGCTGGTTGATTCATAATGTGCCAATATATTATTATGATTTTGAAATCATATTGCCACTCTTTAATGGACAAATGACTGTTTCTGAGCCGATACTCAAATGGGTCAAGTGAGACGTGAGAAGAAGAAGAAAGGGAAGGCGGGAGGGAAGTGTACCTAGGCAGAATATTGGTGCATGATAGAGGTAGTGGAGGAAGAATATAAAGAAAAGGGGAATGGGTAGACAACATAATGGGCAAGGACAAATATGTTTTTTCCTTTTTCTTTTAATTTTTCCCTTTTTCATTTTAACTACCTTTATCACCCTGGCACGTTAAGCCTTCTTCTTGAGTTGTATTTTGGGTTGTTAGCCAGGACACAACCACAGACTATACCAGCAGATTTGCTATGAGAATATTTGGAAATTAAAATTTCAATTTTTGGCCTAATTTTATAATTTATAACTCAGTTTAACAGTCTGTTTTAATCATTTACAAGGTACTTGTGTCTAATGATCATGGGTGGCAATTTGTGTTTAATGGTCATATTCGTGTTACGTTGCTACACCACTATGACATGACTTGGGTTAACTAGAACATGATAAAATAAGCTTACCATGTTAAAAATTAAAACACATCCAATCATTAAATGGGTAATGCAACATGACATGATAATATATGTTCCCTTTGAAAAATGCGTTCACATTAGGGAAATATATATATTCCCTTTTGAAAATGCGTTCACATTAAAGGGAAATATATATATAATATAATATATATATATATATATATAGTATTTATAAAGCCCCATTTCCAAAACAAAATGTTCATGATTTAAAAAGGGGAAATATTCATTCATGAGTTTGTTTTTAAATCTAAAAGAGAAGGTAGTCTTCTCTTTTTGTAGAGGAGACACATCCATCTCCCTTTACTCAAAGTAATATGAGATTTTAATTCATTTTTTGTGTTACATATCATTTATGCGGCTTGTAGTCAACTTATAATAACTATATATATAGATATTTATAAAGCCCATTTCCAAACAAAATGTCATATTTAAAGGGAAATATTCATTCATGAGTTTGTTTTTAATCTAAAAGAGAAGGTAGTCTTCTCTTTTTGTAGAGGAGACAACATCCATCTCCTTTACTCAAAGCTAATATGAGATTTAATTCATTTTTGTGTTACATATCATTTATGGGCTTGTAGGTCAACTTATAATACAACATGATTATTTTCATGTCACAATCTGGTTAACATGATAATGACTTGAATGTGATAAACCTGGACCACCAATTTGGTGTTGGGTTCTTGTTGTGTTCAATATTGCCATACTTAACTAACAACTTAGATAATTTCATAAATTAGAAAAACTTTTGTATCATGTCAAATTTATTTATTGTTCTGAGGGATAGAGGTCCAAAATGATCTCGTCTAGGTAATATTTCAAGCAATTCATGAGTTTGCATTCAGTAAATAGTTCTTTTAGGTGTTGATAATATTTATGCATTGTATATTTAGCTAAAATATGGCTTAATTGATTTTTTCCTAATTTATTCAAAAATTCAAGGTAGTACCAGCTAGTTTGATTACACCATGGCCCAATATTGTGGCATTGTTACTGATGGTGTTGCCATGACAGATATTGTTATGTAAAGCATTGGTGCCAAGTCCTTTTAACACAGGGTTCTTGTTCTGTTCACAAGAATATGATGTGTTCCTTTTTGTTCATCCGATTTTAAAGTTTCTTTTTCTCTCATATTGAACATCATGCTGTCTTCTAACTTACGTTCCAATATTTGCCTTTTCACTTGCTTTGGTTTGTGGGACATTTCCATGTGCCAGCAATAGATAGCTTACTGAATGCTGAACGTGTTTTGATGATCTTTTTTATATGATACTAGGAACAGCTACACTGGGGCAGCAGAAGCAGCCTGGAAGATCTTTTGAGGCCAGCCTGTATGAGCGACTTGATGCAAAATCTATCAAGGTTAGGCTATATTCTTATTTTGTTGAATTGCTAGAGGGATGTTGATAGAATTGATATTGCTCTTTATCTCTCTGTCCATGTCTCTCAATCTCTGTTGTACAGAGAACTTATCATTCTACCTATGTAATCATAACTAAGATCCTAATGAAACCTTTCAATTATTGAAAACATAAATGCTGTTGTCATAGAACATGAAGACCACCAGCATGGAGGTATATTAGTGAAAGGCAATCTCCATACATAGGTCTGGTGGTTTATAAGAATCTGTGGGGTTTTTTCCCTTGTGGAAAGTAGAGCGATTAAGTAAGCAACTAGATTAATATGCTGTTTACAAAAATAAAAAATGTTTATTCGGAACATAGTATAGGCTCATTTTTCGTGTGACAACTGATCAGGATTGTCTTGTTTATATTGCTAGTTAACTGTGTTTTGATTCAGTATTTGGTTTCAGTGGACATCCAAAATCCTACGTGGACTCAGTTCCTGAAACCCAATTTAACTAGAAATGTGACGACAAATATGGTAACAGTGAGAATAACCTCGAGGGAAGCAATGAAGCAGGAGTTAGAAAGTTTTAATAGATTTCAAATGCATTTCTATTTCCTGTTTAAATATGTCTGCTTCTCTTTCCTTTGTGCCCCCACCACTCCCCCACCCCCACCAAAAAAAATAAAAAATAAAAAAATAAAAGAAAACACACATGTGCACATTCACAAGTGGAATTTACTAACTCATTTCATTCTGATCCTCATCCCCCATTTGGTGTCTGATACTTGCTGCCGTATACTTTCTTTTGCTTGATGTTAATCTTTTGATGACACCATGTTTTTGTGCAAATATAAAATATATTGCAGTTCTCTTCTATTTCTCTAATGATTATATGGAAAATAAATCATGTTCACACATCTAATGTTCAGGGTACTACAAGGCCTGTGCATGAATACCAGTTCCTTCCCCAGCAACCGACTGTTAGAGCAGATGCATATGAACGAGTTGGCCCATCCTATCAATTTGGTTCGCCAGCAGACAGTCATAATACCAAGAGTGCAGCATTATCTGCAGGACGCCCTTTAATGCATGCAAATGAGCAAATGACCTCAGGATATGGTTTTCCAAGTCAGCTGCCCAGTCTAAATCTCATGCCCCCAGAAGGCAGGCAGGGCCACCTCTTGCCATCTGCTACAACAGAATATGATACTGTACTACGAAAAAGCTCCTTCACAAATGTTGGTGGGGATGCTCAAATTGGTTCCCACCCAATTTCTGTGTTGGACAATCCATTTATGCAGTCTGAGAGGAGGGTTACCCATGATGAGGATGTTTTGCGCATTGAGAGGAAGCGAAAGGTAGATTTACTTCATTCAGACATCGACTTCTTCTACTGTAGACTTAAAAATGCATGCTTATTTAACTTTTTTGCAGAGTGAGGAGGCAAGAATAGCACGTGAAGTTGAGGCCCACGAAAAGAGGATAAGAAAAGAGCTTGAAAAGCAAGATATCTTAAGGCGAAAGGTAAAATTTTATTATTCACATAATTTCTTCCATGATTCTATAAGGTTATGTGCAGATGGTTGTCCCTTACCTATACTTCATATTCAGAGAGAAGAGCAAATAAGGAAAGAAATGGAAAGACAAGACCGTGAAAGGCGGAAGGAAGAAGAAAGGTTATTGCGTGAAAAGCAGCGAGAAGAGGAGAGGTACCAGAGGGAGCAAAGGCGTGAACTAGAGCGGAGGGAGAGATTCTTGCAGAAGGAGTCTATGAGAGTAAGTTTGACCCTGTTTCCAATATGTTCCTTTTATAACTTTGCATATGCAGAGGCCAATGCTGAACTATCCTTTTATAAATTTTGCATGTGAGGATAAATTTGTTTTTTACTTTTTTTATTTTCTTAAACTTAGGCTGAGAAAATGCGTCAAAAGGAAGAACAGCGCAGAGAAAAGGAGGCAGCAAGGCAAAAGGCTGCTACTGAGAGGGCAATTGCACGCAGAATTGCTAAAGAGTCAATGGAGCTAGTTGAGGATGAGCGCTTGGAACTCATGGAATTAGCTGCCTTAAGCAAGGGCTTGCCTTCGATAGTTTCTCTTGACTTTGAAACTCTGCAGAATCTTGATTCATTCAGAGGTTAGTTATGTCTGACCTCATTTACATTCAAGACTATCTGTTTAGTTATTAGTAGCTTGTTATATTTGTACTTTTTTGTATTCATTGTTCTTTGCAATGCTTGAGTTTAATTTATATGATTCTTGGCCCCAAATGATAACACTTGTTAAGGTTATTTTGTGAATGAACTTCATTTTCAGTACGACTGCACAGGCTTACATTTTCATATTTTGTTCTCTATAGATAAGCTGGCTTCATTCCCTCCCAAATCTGTTATATTGAAGAGGCCTTTTGCAATTCAACCTTGGAATAGTTCAGAGGAGAATGTAGGGAATCTTCTAATGGTGAGTTTAAGTGATTCTCAATCCTTTTTTTCTTTTTCCATTTGTATTTTGGACACACTCTTGGAGAATCAATGGGCCAATATTGCTAATATTCTCTTGCATTTGCCATTATGGGCAGCATGGTACTGCTCTAGAGAAAAAGATTAAAAAGGGATGACTTCAGCTTTTCTTCTAGAGTGTACATTAACTTCATGTCATGCTTTTTTTTTTCTCTTTTTTTTTTTTGATAGATTGGAAATTCTTAGAAGGAAAGCCGTTGATATGGTTTGTGTCCTGGGTCTCTTGCATTATGAGGCAGGCACTCAGCCAGTGGACTACTAGTCCAATGGGAAATTATACTTGGTTTGAGTGTCAAAATTGAGTACAAACTTAAGCAAGGGCATCTTTTTCTCCTCATTTTTCCTCTATGGACATGCATTCTAATTATAGTAGACAATTTTTCTTACGCCCTCCTATTTACTTTTCAGTCTTTATAAGGCTCTTGAAGTAAATTGTGAACTTACAGGTTTGGAGGTTCTTAATTACTTTTGTGGATGTTCTCGGGATATGGCCATTCACTCTGGATGAGTTTGTCCAAGCTTTTCATGATTATGTAAGCAGTTTTTATGTCTTTGAAATGTATGGGACTCGACTATCTAAGTTTTAGTGATATTTAGATGCATTTCCTGTTCTGTTATTTCAGGATCCAAGGCTATTAGGTGAAATACATGTTGCTCTTTTGAGAACCATAATTAAAGATATTGAAGATGTTGCTAGAACACCTGCCTCTGGGTTAGGGGCAAATCAGAACAGTGCTGCTAATCCTGGAGGTGGACATCCACAGATTGTTGAAGGGGTAAGTCTTGCTAATTGCTTGTAAATGTGGCAATTTCATATTCTCAGTTTTTTCTTTGCTTTTCAACCGATATATTTTTGGTCTTCTGTATCAGGCATATGCATGGGGTTTTGATATACGCAGCTGGCAACGTTACTTAAATCCATTAACGTGGCCTGAAATATTGCGACAGTTTGCCCTTTCTGCTGGATTTGGGCCACAACTGAAGAAAAGAAATGTTGAGCAGGCTTATCTTCGTGATGATAATGAGGTGCTTCTCATTTCATTCAGTTTTTCTTCTTTCAACATATAATTTTCCTATTTCCGTTAATTCCCAGTGTACATTCTGTCTCCTTATTATGCTTGTGTTGTGAGAAACTGAGACTGTTCTCCATTTTGCTTTTGAATGACAGATATCTCCATTTTGCTTTACCAAACACGTCACAAAGTACAAACTTTCCACTTTTTAGTTTTAGTAATACCTGTCATGGAAATGTCATTACATTTGTTATTGGTATGTCGTTGGTTCCCTTATGGAGAAGACTATATATTTTGAGGATTGCAATTTGCAAATATGTTGATTCAGTTAAATTGTGAATTTTGTTATAGTGTTAGTCTCAATGACATCCTGCAAAAAGTTCAAAAATTAAAGCCATGACACTAGTTGTCCTGTTACATGACTCTTCTCTATATCCAGCCTTTTGCAACTTCGATCCCAATTCTTCATATTTGTTTTTGCTTTTATTTACTGTTGCGGAAGCGCAATTAATTGAAACCAAATCTTGTACTCATTCTACTAGAGGAGGCTTCACTGGTGTTGGCTGAAAGTTTTTAGTAACTCCAGTGGTAAGCTGTGAAGTTGCCTAATTAACCAAGTTGAAAACCAGTACTGGCTAGTTGCACTTTTTTTGTAAGATAAGGTGCTTTATTGTGAAAGAAAGAAGCATATCCTACAGTAGTTAAGATTGATGGCTTTGTTGATGGAAAACCAATCATCCTATCTGGATGATTGTGCTGCTGTCTTGTATGGAAATCAAAACTGGAGGTCAATATCTCTGATGGTTGCTGTGTCTGGTGTCTTGTTATTACTATCAGAAATAGCCTGAGAATCACATGTTCCATAGTGTTGCCTTAAGATGTGGTATCCATGAATGTGAGGACAGTATGTTTTTCATTTTCACTTCTAAAGGTCATTCTTTTTCTATGTTTTGTTTGATTCATTTCTTGTTTATATTCTCTTTGGTGTTATATTCAGGGTAATGATGGTCAAGATGTAATTACTAATTTACGCAGTGGAGCGGCAGTTGAAAATGCTGTAGCTATAATGCGAGAAAGGGGATTTTCTAACCAGCGCAGATCTAGGCATCGCTTGACACCTGGTACTGTTAAATTTGCAGCATTTCATGTTCTGTCACTTGAAGGAAGCAAGGGTCTGACTATATTAGAAGTTGCAGAAAAGATTCAGGTAATTTAAATTACTGATTGTTTATGCTTTTGTTTTCCTTCCTATATTAACCTATCTCATTCACTAATTTTTTATCAAAGAAATCTGGACTAAGAGATCTCACAACAAGCAAGACACCTGAAGCTTCAATTGCTGCTGCTTTGTCGAGGGATTCAAAACTTTTTGAGAGAACAGCTCCATCTACATATTGTGTGCGTCCTGCCTATAGGAAGGATCCAGATGATACTGAGGCAATACTTGCAGCAGCTAGAGAAAGAATCCGGATATTTAAAAGTGGTTTTATAGATGGAGAAGATGCTGAAGATGCTGAAAGAGATGACGATTCTGAGAGTGATGTGGCAGATGATCCTGATGTTGATGATTTAGGTACTGACTTAAACCCTAAGAAAGAAGCTTGCAGTTCTCCAGAAGCAAACAAATTTAATGCAGAAGAATTATTTGAAAATGGAAAGGAGAATGATGAGGTCATCAGCACTCCACAAGTTGGACTTCAGAATGTTGGCGAGGGTTTGTCTTCAATGCATTCTGAAGTAAAAGGTGTTCGATCTTCCACTGGTCAATCTATAGATGTTGCTGGTGTATCCACTAATGCTGAGCAACAAGGTGCAGATATTGATGAAAGCAACCTTGGTGAACCATGGGTTCAGGGTCTGATGGAGGGGGAGTACTCTGATCTGAGTGTGGAGGAGCGCCTTAATGCCCTTGTTGCATTAATTGGTGTGGCAATTGAAGGAAACTCTATCCGGGTTGTTCTTGAGGTATCGTAACTTCTCCTTCTGGTAAAATATTTTAAAATCTTGCAATTTGCTTGTCTGTTGTCTGAAACGAGGGCTTTTCAGGAACGCCTGGAAGCTGCAAATTCTCTAAAGAAGCAAATGTGGGCAGAGGCCCAACTTGATAAACGTCGAATGAAGGAAGAGTATATCACAAAGATCCATTTTCCCTTCTTTACAGGAAACAAGGTGGAACCTAATCTCGCAATGTCTATAGCAGAGGCTAGGCAAAGCCCATTGGTCACAGTTGATGAAAAAATTAATGAGATGCCTTCAAATGCTGCTGCTCAGCAAGAAAAATCAACTGACCCACAGAATGACATTAATTATCTTAACACTACTGAAGGAAACATGCAAATGCAAGATTTCTCTGTTGGTCCAGATAATCTTCCATTTCATCAATCAGGACATGCTGCAGAAAAGTCACGCTCCCAGCTAAAATCCTTCATTGGTCATAAGGCAGAGGAGATGTATGTGTACAGATCATTGCCTCTTGGTCAAGATCGCAGACGTAATAGATACTGGCAATTTATCACATCTGCTTCTTGCAATGATCCTGGATGTGGCAGAATCTTCGTTGAGTTACGTGATGGTCGTTGGAGGCTTATTGATTCTGAACAGGTAGTACTTTTTCCCTGTTGACTCGCTTTTGCTTCGACAGTTTATGTATGACCTACACTATACTCGATATGTTGCCCCCTTTTTTTTTTTTTTGATCCTGGATGTGGCAGAATCTTCGTTGAGTTACGTTGAGGTCGTTGGAGCTTTATTGATTTCTGAACAGGTAGTACTTTTTCCTTTTGTTGACTCGCTTTGCTTCGACAGTTTTATGTATGACCTACACTTATACTCGATATGTTGCCTCTACCCTTTTTTTTTTTTTGGGGGGGGGGGGGGTTGAGTTTCATTTGTGCTGGTGTGTGTCTACAATATTCTGGAAGTTGGCATGCACATTTCTAGTTTATTTTTTGGCTAAGATTTTCTATGGAAAAGAAAAGCAAGAGGTGTCTGCCACAAAATGCAATATTTCCTTTTGAAGAGCTACTATAATTTAAGTAAGGGGGGGGGGGGGGGGTTGAGTTGCATTTGTGCATGGTGTTGTGTCTACAATATTCTGGAAGTGGCATGCATTTCTAGTTTCATTTTTTGCTAGATTTTCTATGGAAGAAAAGCAAGAGGTGTCTGCCACATGCAATATTTCCTTTTGGAGAGCTACTATAATTTAGTAATCTTAACCCTGTGACAATGATCCTGTGCAACTTCTTCCTATTTCACTCTTCTCCTTTATCTTTCCATTTGCATGTACCTTTTTGTGCTTGCTTATCATCTTTCTGAAATTTGCGTGCAGGATTTTGATTCATTGTTGGCATCTTTGGATGTGCGTGGGGTTAGAGAATCCCATTTGCACATGATGTTGCAAAAGGTTGAGATGTCCTTTAAGGAAGCTGTTAGGAGGAACATGCTACCTGCAAACACAGGGAGACAAATTGGGGACACTGTTAAAGCAGAAGCTGCTGATATGGTTACTGGCCCTGATTGTGGCGCTACTATTGATAGCCCAAGCAGCACTGTATGTCTTGCAGATTCTGATATGTCTGATACCTCGACATCTTTTGCTGTTGAACTTGGAAGAAATGAAATTGAGCAGAATTTTGCCTTGAAAAGATATCAGGATTTTGAGAAGTGGATATGGAAAGAATGCTGTAATTCTTCAGTATTATGTGCAGTGAAGTATGGAAAGAAAAGATGCAGACAACTGCTCAGTCTTTGTGATTACTGCTATGATATTTATTTCTCTGAAGATGACCATTGCCCTTCTTGCCATAAGCCATATAAGCAATCTAGCAGCGACTTCAGTTTTTCCAAACACGTGGCTCACTCTGAAGAGAAACTGAGGGTTGGGCCTGCTTATAATTTGCGTGGTTCATCTTCTCCACTGCGGATCAGGTTGCTTAAATTGCAATTAGCCTTGATTGAGGTGAGTGCCTCAATGTTCTTATCTTGGCAGATCAGCTTTATATTACTGGTACTATTATTGTGATTTTAGCTTTACTATTAGGAAAGTGCATCTGAATTTTGGGCTTGCAGGTTTCTGTTCTGCCAGAAGCTCTTCAATCTGTTTGGACTAATGGCTATCGAAAATCATGGGGTACGAACCTGCAGTCCTCATTGACAGCTGAAGACTTGCTTCAGGTTATGTGGCCTTGTCTTTTCTTACTTCATTATTTGTGATGTAGTTCATACTTATTTGTTTTTTCCTACACGTTCAATGTTTTCCCTTGTTTCTTATGCTTAAGATTTCAACTTTTTATATTTCCTTATTTACTCTATGATTGGGTCCAAGGTTTTGAACTCTTGTTTACTTTCATTTCAATACCTAGCCGCTTGCTATTATACAATTACTTTTATTGCATTGATATGTGACATGTGTCTCTTTACTTCTGGTAAACGTGAAATTAGAAAAATACGAGTGAGTTGTATTACCTGTAATTCAGTTGTCTCATGTTCACACTTCTGTTGCATGTCACTAATAAACTTATTAACGTTGAATAAACTGTTTGCATATTCATCCCCAGACTCTGACATTCTTGGAGGGTTCCATTAAGAGGGATTATTTATCCTCGAATTTTGAAACGACCAATGAACTTTTGGGTTCAGACGACCTATCTGGAGTTGCAGCTAATGATTCTTTCAGAATGGAAAAGGTTCCTCTGCTTCCGTGGTTACCACGAACAACGGCAGCTGTAGCTCTAAGAGTGATGGAGTTTGACTCCTCGATTTCATACACACTGCATCAAAAAATTGAGTCTCAGAAGGACAGGGGGAGTGTAGACTACATTGTAAGTAAACCTACTTTAGAGCATAAATTTTAGTTCAAATAATGATGTTGGGATGGACCTCTCTCTCCCTGTATTGGGTCTTTTTCCTGGATTCTTAACACAACAAATGTTTAGTTCTGTTTTTTAGGGGGGGAAGGAGAAAAGAAATACTATATCCTGATTTGAATTGTAATTTGCTTAATAACTGTTTTCTTGACTTTCATGCCTATTCCTCAGAAGCTTCCTTCCAAGTTTGCCATTGTGAAAAGCACCCAAGATAATGAAGCCAATGAAACTCCTCATACAACTGGATTATTTCAAGAAGAGAATTGGGCCGATGCTGGTTTTAGTGCAGTGGGTCGTGGAAGGGGGAACCGAGGTCGGGGTCGTGGTCGTATCCGCGGCGGGAAGTCTCAAAGAAGAGTTACTGGTTCTAGATCAGAATCTGTTAAGAGAAGTATGGCCACAAACAATGACAGAATAGGGCAGGTACTTTCATGGAAAGGACAATCACGTGGGCGAGGAGGGCGTAAGCGTGGTCGTCGCAGCATTAGAAGTAGGCAGAAAACAGTCAAGAAAACAGTGGGCATTTCTTCTGTAGCAAATATTCCCAAGCAAATAATCTATGACAAAGCACCAAGAAAGTTGGGAAGGCACGATTGGAATGGTGATGAAACGAGATTCCAAGAAGGTACCGAAAATCTCAGCAGCTCAGAAAGATCAGAATATGATGTTGATAATGGTCAAGCTACAGGAGATGAATATGATGATATGGCAGTGGATGACTACTCTGGTGGTTATAATGGCAAATCTGATGACTTACTTGAGGGAAGTGATTACAATGTAGACGCCAATGAAGAGGAAGAGGAAGAGGATGACGATGAAGGTGAAGATGAAGATGAAGATGACCAAGCAGATTTGGACGTGGAGGGATTTATAAATGGGGACTCTGATGAGGATGACATCAGGGATGGAGAGCAGAATGGGGACCCGGACGACATCATTGGATCTACATCTTCAGATTTTAGTGATTATAAGTAAGTAAAATTTAACATAGAGACTGTTAAGAAAGTTATTTCTAACTTGCATTCTTTAGTGTTCCGCAACTCCGCCTGTAAGTATAAGTGAACTGAATGTATTTATAGAAGAAAAGGTAATTGTTGATATTTAAATATCAATCTATTGTCATTTCTTTTGACCAGCCTGCAGTTGTATGCCTCGATCAATGATTTTCCCTCCGCCACTTTACCAATTAAGGTGCTGCTTTCTTATGCGGACTTGTAGAGGGAGAGAGAGAGAGAAAGAAACAGAAAGAGGAAATGAGACGGAAAATATATTGGTCTCAAATTAGCCTAATATATAAATTTAACCTTAAATTCTGCATTTTAATATTTCATTTTGACGAGGATATAATTATTATTGAAATGTAAAACACTGGGAACTCATATTTAGTAATTCGCAGAGTTCAAAACACAGACATATGTATTGGCATATGAATTAATATTTCAATGGAAGCAAATAGCAGTCTGAAGCTAATTTTCACCTTATGCCTCAAACATAACAACACAAAAACTTCAGATGCTTTTTATTGAAAACTATTAACTCAAATATTTTGACTATACTATGCTTTCTCAATCCTGAGCATTAACATTCAGTACAAATTATGATCCAAAACTAAATAAAATCCTCAAATATAATGCAATAGAAAATGTAGTCAAAATTTCCAACAAAATTGCATCAAGAAAGACCACCACTCAAATACTTTTTAACTCTATTTTGTTCTAGTTCCTACATATGTATTCACAAACATGCTCTCTTTCTTTCAAGGATACCAATTTTATCTCAGTTACCTATAAGTCTTCTGATTCCTGCCTTCTGCTCTGATGTAAGCCTTGTTGGAAACTTAATGTTGAATTTGATTCTAAGATTTCCTTTCTTTGTTGGATCCTTTTGCATTGGCATTCCCTCCCCTGGGACGATCTCCTCGTAATCTGGATGAATCACATTATTGATTACAATCGATAAATTCCTTCCATCTAAGGTAGTCAGATGGACAGTGTAACCTGTCAAAGCTTCAGCTAAAGAAATCTTTTGTGTGACTACTAGATCATTTCCATCTCGGGTGAACACCGGGTGTGGCTTTTCGTCGATTATGAAGACGAGATCAGGGGGTATTGTATTTGGAAGTTCGTTCCCTTTCTCAGGGAAGGTGATCTTTGTGCCTTTCTTCCACCCAGGCTTTAGGTGAATTGATACGTATTCCTCCACCTGCACGGTCTTGCTGAGACCAAACCGAAACACAAGGACCTCTTAAATTCAAGTAATAGTTATAACCTAACCAATTATCAACGACAAAAACTATATATCCAAAGCTAGAACAAATAAGCACATGCCCAAATTAAACTTGGAAAAAAGAAACATGGTTTACAAAAGAAAACAAGAAAATAAAAATCAACATAAAAAGAACTGCTCAGCACTTACCCACTGCTGTCAACAACCTCCCGGGATAGTTTCAACTTTCTGGGTGTCCCCTTGTAGAGCTCCTCAAGGCTACAAGCCAACCTCTTCTCGATTGGAGGAGGTTTTCTCGGAACAGTGCGGTGCCAATCTCCTCCTCCATCGCCATAAGAAACAAAGATATCATCACCAAATAACCCACTTGAGAACCTTGACCCACTCATCCCTCCAAAACCAAAAGGACCTCCCATGCCTCCAAATGGGCTTGAATGCCCAAAAAACTCCGCAAAAATATCATCAGCATTCCGGGGATTGAATCGAAATGACGCAGGAATATCCCCGGTGGAGTAGTAGGAAGATCCTCGAGTATCAGGCGGTGGAACCTGGCCTTTTAGACCCTCTTCACCATATTGGTCATAAACTGCTCTTTTATGAGGATCACTGAGAACCTACAAGAAAAACATTGAATTTTGCTAGTGGACAATCCATAGACGCAAGACACAGCGCAAAGTACCCAAAAATTCAAAAGAAAAAGGAAAGATCTGTTTTCGTTTTGAAATAAAGAAAAAAATCAAAACAGACACCGCCAAGAGACAATCTCAAAAGATACCAAGACCAAACTATGAATTTGAACTGGTTGTACAAATGATATAGTTAAAGATTGAGAACTATTAAAATGAAATAAGTCAAAAGTAGAATAGAGTACCTCATAGGCCTCAGAGATTTGTTTAAACTTAGCTTCAGCTTCTTTCTTATTATTAGGGTTCTTATCAGGATGCCATTTCATTGCAAGCTTTCTATAAGCTTTCTTCAAGTCATCATCTTTTGCATTCTTATCCACTTGTAGAAGCTTATAGTAATCGACCCCCATCTTCTCTCACTTCTCCTTTCCACTTCAAAAAATTTAAAAAACGGCTCTTTCTGTCTGTGTCTTTCGAGGTAGGCTTCTTTTGGTTCTGTGCTTGGTGGGTATTATCGAAGTTGAAGCCTTGACGATGGTGGTGGGGTGTTGGAGGTGGGGAGGGTTGTCACGGTGATGACGGTGTGAAACAGTGGCGTGTGGTGTTAGACTGTTCTGTTAGTATATTTTCCACGTTTGATTGGTTTGAGAAATGAGAATTATGTGGAAGGTTCCAGAAATTACCGCACTGTATATGACCGTATACCCAATCGTATATTTTTTTATTTATTCGGAGGCTCGATCAGCCGAGCTAAGATTATGGACTCACCAAATTAATGAAAACACTTATAGTGAGAGCATTCAAACTTGAAATCTTTCATTTTCTATATAAGTGAAAAAATCAGTCAGACCATATTTAATTGGCTATCCGATCTTATATTTGTTTAAACGGTATAATCAATATACAAAATCGAGGTACAGCAACTTCTCTGTTTATATCTCAATTATATTAATATAATAAAGAAATTTTCTTATTATTTGCTGTTGAGTTATATTCACTACAACCTTTATTATGAGTTCCTTTTATGAATTGAGTACATTTTTAAAATAAATTAAATAATTTAAAATTTCATCATTAATGAAAAATATAAAATTCTCTTTCAAAATAGTGAAATTCATTTATCAATTATATGGTAATTTTTTTTCAATCAAAATTTGCTTGATTTATAACATGTTTAATATCTTATCATTCAAATTTGAACCAAATATTATTCTTCCAAAAATAAATATACTCAAGATTTATTAAAATAAATTTACAATAAATAGTTGAAAATGGATGGACCATTAACATATAAAATTTCTATTATTAATTATTTTGCACATACTTGAAAGAGTAAAGTTCATATCTCCTTTCATATTAACAAATTTAACAAAAATCAAAGAAAAATATAATGTGGTATGAATTAAAATTTATTAGTGCAAAGTTAATGATTTAAGGAATCAAATCAATATCTAGTTCTTCAATTATAAAAGGCAATAAAAGAAAAACCAGTCTACTAAAATTACAGAATTACATTGTTAATTATAACTAATAAGGAAAAAAAAAAAAAAAAAAAAAAAGGTGCAAAGTTAATGATTTAAGGAATCAAATCAATATCTAGCTTTCTTCAATTATAAAAAGGCAATAAAAAAAACCAGTCTAACTAAAATTACAGAAATTACATTGTTTTATAACTAAATAAGGAAAAATAAAAAAAAAAAAAAAAAACATAATCAAAATGATCTAAGAATAAAAAAAAAAAAAAAAAAAAAACATAATCAAATGATCTAAGAATGAGCATTAACAAGGGATCTGATGAGTAAACCATTTAAGTACTTTGATGGGAAGCTTTATAAGATCCACAGCCAAATTTGCCAGACCAGCACAACACACACAACATGGGCACAAGCAACTCAGTATAGTCCTGCCATTGCAAAACAAAGAAGAAATGGGTAATATTAGATGAAATCTAAAATTTTATGATCTGGGTTATGCTTCGGAAATATGAAAGCCTCAGAAAAGGGGATATCAAACGAAACGACAATTGGTAGTTACAGAGACTTACCCGATGATCCAAACGACAGCACCCACAACTGATAAAACCAAAGCAATCAAAGCAAACGGCAGTCCTAGCAAGAAACCCAATGGCCTGCAATCTCCCATTTTTCGGTCTGCTATATCTCCTTTGTAAATTTGATATGTTGACGAAGAAGAAGAAGAAAAAAGTTATATACAAATAGAGCAGATTCCATAGTCAATCGCGACTCGGACGCGGAAACAACCGCTATTGCCTTGTTGGGTTTTTGTTATTTGTAATTTGACCAAATTGCCCTAATAAAATTGCTCGAGGGATTTTAGATTTTTTTTTTTTTTTAACCTAGCAAAATAGGAGTATCTCCTTATGAGAATTTATTATTATTATTATTTTATCTTAATATGAAATTAATCTCGTTTAAACGTTAAACATTAGCAACCGTATATTTATGTCATTTTAAAAGTATATTTTCACTAATAAAACTCGTTGTTTTGCAGAGATCACCGTTGAACTCAAATGTATGTTACTATTCAAGATACTCTTGTTAATAGGGTAGAGTATCGAAGAGATCTGAGATTTTTATTTCTAGAAAGTGGAGGGTATTCTGGCCAATGGGTGAAAATTTTGGAACTTTCGTGTCTGTTTCTTTTGGGCAACGAGTCAAAATACAAGTAATGGGTAACTTGTGAGGATTGTAACATGTGTTTCACATAAGATTTTTTTTAATGGAGAGTCCTTTTATTAAGAATCTAAATCAAAAAGAAATTCTTCAAATTTAAAAAAAAAAAAAAAAACATTTGCTATTAATTTTTATTAGGGAAAAAGATAAAATTTCTAATTAACAGCATTAAATCTACTTGATAAAGATAGGAGATTCCTTTCCTTATCATTATAATAAACATTGCATGCGTCAGCGTTACGATTAATGTTGAACCGGTTGGGCTTGATTTATGAATTTGAAATCCAGTTTCCTAGTGCGATTGATCCAAATTTTAAAGAGATTTCTTATCTCGGCCCTTATAAATGGGCCTGATTTTAACTCGGCACTGGCCCAATACCACAAAGGAGTCCAGTAGGAAGATTGAGGTTTCTCAACAAAATTAATTTTTTTTATTAACTTAATTGATAGTAATTAAAATTATTTTTAAGTATTAAATGACGACGTATAACATCATCTACATGACAGATAGATATTACACACACACAGAAGATAGAGACATGAGTGTGGGATACAAACACGATACTTCTCACCACAAGAACAACCAAAGAAAGACAAAAAGTTATTATTCACATCTTTTGCTTGCTGCCATTAAAATATCATTATTTCATGACCCTTTAAAGACAAAACTTGCATAATATAGAACTCTATACTCTATTAATTCCATTATGATACCAAAAAGATATGTCACAAAGCAAACAATGGGTATGTTTGAATAACTATATATATTTTTTGGATTTTCTTAAAAAAAAAAAAAATAGGTGGACCTCTCTTGGAAAATGACTCCTAAACCCTAATATCAATTGATAATGAAAGTTAGATTCCTAATTACAAAATAATCACAAGCACTTACAATAATTGCTATTTTGAGGACCCATTTGTAACATGTATGTCCTTGTCTATCTTTAGGACCAATTCAATAAGGACATCTATGTGTCCTTATCATTTCAAATTTTCCTTTCCATTATGGTCCATATATATCCATAGAGCCTGAACTAATTGACCCATTTCTTACTTGGAAATTTTATTATTTCCTTTCAAATTTTAATTTTAGTTTAGTTTATAGTAATATAACGTAATCAAATTTATTTATTTATGTTAGATTATGTTCTACCAAATATATCGTAAGAGTTTATTTAAAAGTGTTGATTTTAATGAGATTAAACACGGTTCAGTATGTTAATTTTTAGAATGATAAATCAAGATTTCGGTATTATTATGAAAATTTTGAATCGGTTAATAAAAGTTGTTTTATGATAAAACCTTTACATAATTGTAATTAAAGAATTTGAGGATCACACACCAAGATATAATTAAGTGGTACATGTATATACGGCATGATAATAGATCTATGTTCGAAACCCCATATTCAAAAAAAAAAAAAAAAAAAAAAAACCGATAATTCAAAAAAAAAAAAAAAAAAAAAAAAAAAAAGAAATTGAGGATCTCTATTTGGATTATGGAATATCATGGAAAAGGAAAGTGAAATCAATAGAATAGACAAAAACAACTTGAAGAGGAATAATAACAATATATAGTAATAAAAACAATAATAATAATAATATCTACTAAATGTGGCCATAGTATTTTTCTTTTTTTTTTTTTGATAATTAATTAAATGAGACAAATATAGTCTTAAACAAACTCACTCACAGATTAAGCCAAATTAATAAATACATTTGATATAAATGAAAAGTACTAGTGTTTTTTTTAAAAAAAAAAAATTAAAAAAGGATAAAATGGTATTAAATATTGATAATTTTTTAAATTGTAATTAATTATTAATTCCGTGAATGAATTAAAGTATTTACGTGTTTTTATCGCGGTTTAATTTCTTTTTTTTTTAGCTTTTTTAATATTCATTTTGAGTTAATTACCATTAATTCAAGCATTACAAATAAAATAAAAAGAAATTACAATGGAAGTACAAATTACATTGCCTATCAGTGTCAATCAATTCCTTTTTTTCTTTATTTAATTTCATTTTTAATAAAATTTCATATATTAATATTAATAAACATTTTGAAGGAAGGTATTGAGTCAACTCATAACAACAAAATCTTGTGTTGGTTTTGGTTGGTTAAAGAGTACTGGAAGTGGGCAAGTTGGTCATTTTCATATCAGAGAAAGTAATTGAGGTTTTGAATCTCGAGCTCAAAGAGAAAACGAAGAATAAAGGAATTAGCCTTTCCAAAAATTAATTTTTTATATAAATTATTTCTTAAACTTGTATCAAAAGTATAAACTGCTCTAAAATTCAAATTATTTGATATATATTAGTTATGATTAAAAAAATAATTAAATATTTGATCTAAATCAAATATAATTAAAAAATAATCAAACAAAAAATAAATTTAAGAGTAATTATTAGGAAAGTAAAATAAATTTTAAGAAATCCTTTTTGATACTATTCAATTTGCATGTTAGGTAACAAATGTACATTTAATTCATAATAATAATATAGAAAGTACACAAACATAAATTTAATTTTTTTTGTCTTTTATATGTTCATCCAGTGAATTTATATGATAAGAATAAGTACTATTAATTAAATTGGCCAGTGTAATTTAATAAGTTTGTACTACAAAATAAGGTATAGCATCATTAATAATTTATTATTTTTCCTAGTATTTAAGACAAGTTCTGCCAGGAAATTACAAGCTGTTTGTTAGGTCATGAGTGACAGTTTACCAACTATTTTACAAATTATAGTATAAGATAGAAAATGTACGAAGAAAGATATTTTATGTCTGTCATTTATTACAATTTAATTACTCAAAATCTCATGAAAAAATAATTTAGAAAAATAAAATAAAAGCAAAAGCATAACCAAGAAAATTAATATAGAAATAGTAAAACCTAGAAAAATATCCCATGTGTAAATAAATAATCAAACACATATAATTATCTTGTATTATTCATAAAAATCCATAACATTCTCGAGTTTTATTTTGAATTTTTAAATACTTTAATTTATAAAACTATTAAATACTTTATTTAATATTATAAAATCATTCTATTGAATCTTATAACATGTAAAATTATATCGATTAAACAGTTATTGTACAATTGAAAAATATGAAAATTATTTTTTAAAAGTTGTTAAAATCATAAATCAAATCAATATTTTATATATATTCTAAAATAAATCAATATTTTATATATAAAAGCTAAAAATTTTAAAAAGATTATTATTAAGAATATGAAAATGTGTGCAATGCTAAAATACCCTTTTACTAATTTTCTAGCACCATGTAAACAGTAATAAATAAGGGTAAGAAAATAAAAATGTAATAAACTCTTTCTTAAATTCTAAAAAATACAGTTAAATTGGAACAAAAAGAACCTTAAAAATTAACAATTTGAGTGTATTATGAGGTATTGCATAATATTTTCCAAATAATACAAGAGTGAATTTATGAATTTAACCTTTGAAAATGATAAAAGATATTTCATTATCAGAATGGCACAGTGTGTCACTGTTAACTGTAATAGAATTGTTGTCAAGTTGATATTTAGTTAAGCTTGTATACGCAAATGGACAATTTCATTTGGGTGAAAGTGATATAACTTCTATTATAGGAAAGGACAACGAGGACCGGACCAGCAAGATAGTGACCTGTCTCCTCCTCTTCCTCTTGTTCAAATTCTAAAATAAAAAACAAAAAATAAAAAATAATAATTACAAACTAAGAAAATAGAAATTACATTTTCCCTGAAAATGATTAAATCCAGAAAAATTAGAGAGAAACAATATTATCCTAATTTGAAAAAAAAAAAAAAAAAAAAAAAACAATATTATCCTAATTTGAAAAAAAAAAAAAAAAAAAAAAAAAAAAAAAAAAAACTATTTTGCTTTCCTTTTCTTAACATGTAGGTGGGTCACGTGCATCTATAGTGCCCTTTTCGTCATGATTAAATTATTCAATTTGAAAAGTCTTCGTTATGTGGTTGAAATGGTTTTGCAGTGCAGAATGTAGTTGTTATTTGGATTGTTGCAACTCATGAACACTGTGTAGCCCAGTTGCTTTCTTTTTTCTCTACTGATAATTAATATTAAGATTTATAATTAGCTGCTCAAACGCACATGTATAATTCATTTGACCGGATGATCTTTGTAAGATTAGAAATTTGATCAATAAAAAACCATTTATAAAAAAAAAAAATTATGAATGCTGAAATAAAATTAGTCTCGTATTTAAAAATAAAAAACGAGAATACTCGGAGAAAAATAATAAATAGTGCATCTATATATGTATATATGCAAAGTTTTATGCTTAAAGATATACATTACATTATATTTACAACATTAATAAAATTCACGAGCACTTTCAAGATTTTGAAATCTACGGAAAAAGGCTATCCACAAAAACTCTCTCTCTCTCTCTCTCTCTCTCTCTCTATCTATCTATATATATATATAGGTCATATGAGAAAGAGAGAGAGAGAGAGAGAGATGGAGCAATTATGAATACATAGAGCTTGCAAATGCAAACAAAAGAAGAACATAAAAACAAACAAATTTCAGAGATCTCAAACACAAGTTGTGGTTGAGATTCAATCTTTCCACCTCCCACTTACACTGCAAAACAAGAAAAACAACAAAAACCTCTTTAATTAATATATCAAATGCTCCCACTGTCCCCTCCTCTCTATCATCTCCAAAATACCGACTAGCCCACCGGAAAAACAAGAAAATAAATAAAAACCAAAGAAAGCTAGATTAGAAAAAGAATCCATTTCTTCAAACCCTAAATTTCCTTATATAGTGTATTACGTGCAATATATATAATAATTGCACCTCGTTGGATATATATACATAAAATTCAACTTCTATTAAATAACATTTTTAATTTTCTTGAATTGATGCTAGCTTTGTCACCTTTGAGAACCACCACCTCCACAGAAGATGATCAGAGCAAACAACATATGGAGAGTTTTAGTCCAGCCGCCAATGAAGACTTCCCAGACTTGCTTGAGAGCATCAATTTCGACGATTTTTTTGTGGGTATCAACGATGGAGACATGTTGCCAGATTTGGAGATGGACCCTGAAATTCTTGCTGAATTTTCCGTTGGCAGAGAGGAAGCAGAGATGAATACTTCGGTTGTTACTAATGACAAAGTGGAAAATATTACTAGAAAAGAGGAGGAAGACAAGGTCTCAAATTCGGATTCTGGGTCTGGGTTGGATTCTAGTTTGAGTACAAGAGGAGAGGAGATTATAAGCAAGAGAGATGAGTCTGTGGTGATTAGTAATAATACTAATAATAATTCAGTTTCTAAAGAAAGTGATAGAGGAAGAAAATCATCATCAACACAAGCCAAGAATAATCAAGGGAAGAGGAAAGTGAAGGTAAAATTACTTTTTACGTAGACGTTATGCAAATTAATTTATCAAGGTTTCACTCAATTATGAATATTTAATTACTAATTTTCATGGGGATAAAAGAGTTCACGAGAATCATAAGTTCGTTCATGGATTATCCAAGGTTGGAGGGCTTTTGCAAGAACACAGCCATACTCATGTCCTGTGGGGTTGTTTTCAAGGGATTGTCTTTTAGTGTAATAGTGAATAAACAGTCTCTTGAATTGCGTGTAGGTGGATTGGACGCCAGAGCTGCACAGAAGATTTGTGCAGGCAGTGGAGCAATTAGGGGTGGATAAGGCAGTGCCTTCAAGAATTTTAGAGCTTATGGGAATCGACTGTCTCACTCGTCATAACATTGCAAGCCATCTCCAAGTACATACTTCACTCTTGTTCTTTTTTATCACTAGTACTTTTTCTTATCTGTTAGCACATGATTTCCTGCAAATTTCTTCTTTTTTTTTTTTTTATTTTTTTTTATCCCATGTGAAAGATCGAGAGACCTTTTCATTTTCTTCTGTCAGAAGAAATCTTTAAGGACTAGTTATTATGTCTTGTAATTTTATTACGCATTTTTCTAAGAAAATGGATAAATATATGAAGATAATATTTTGTTTTTAATAAAGTTCTCTTATTGTACATAAAAATTGTTTTCAGAACTAATCAACTTTTGCTTAATGATATCTGATGATAATATATCTTGAGTTTCGAACTTCAGTTATAGTGAAATTAATTTTAAAAACTTGAGTAATATAAATTGTATATTAATTGCCATTTGAAATGTCTTTGATTAGAATTTAGACATTCTCAAGAATTATGTTGTTGATATATTTTAAATATTATCTTCAATATTAATGGGAGAACTCGAAATGTTTAGTAGATTTCTTCTAAGATGAAATTTTTGTCTTTCAAGTTGAAGAAGATTTTAAGTAATTGTTGAACATGTGCAGAAATATAGATCTCACCGGAAGCATTTGCTAGCGCGTGAAGCTGAGGCAGCAACATGGAGCCACAGACGGCAAATATATGGAGCTACAGGAGGTGGTGGTGGTAGCGGAGGAAAGCGAGAGGTGAGCCCTTGGCATGCACCAACCATTGGATTTCCACCCATGACAACCGTGCACCACCACCACTTTAGACCTTTACACGTTTGGGGTCATCCGCCAATAGACCAATCCCTAATGCACATGTGGCCTAAACACCTAGCCCATTCACCGTCACCGCCACCACCTGCCCATACATGGCCTGCACTACCACCAGACCCTTCATTTTGGCATCAGCAACAACGAGTAAGCCTTCAATATTTCATTTTTTTCTTTTTGTTAATTTAATTTTTACTCAATTAGTGTTAAGAAAGCGCCATTAGTTTCTAACAGGCGAATTGTTTGTTTCTTGCAGGTTCCAAACGGATTAATCCCTCCAGGAACGCCTTGCTTTCCACAATCAATGGCACCAGCGGTAAGTAACAATTGCCTTACAGTTGTGGACTCTTCAAGTTGTTTGTTTCTTTAGTTTTAGAATCTCTTTTTATCTTATCTGATCCATTGTATATAATGTTGTTGTTTTTTCAGAGATTTGCCACAGCTCCAGTGCCAGGTATTCCACCCCATGCCATGTACAAAGTAGACCCTTCAAGCATTGGAGTCCTCCCCAGACAATCAACAGCTCTCCATCCTATCTTCGACTTTTATCCAGTGAGTCTTCTTAATTTATAATATTCGCTTGCTAGATAATTTCATACCTATATTCTAGGTTGTATGGATATCTTAAAAGATTCAAGATACATGTGTTATACCTGTATCGGATACTAATTAATATCTCTCAAATGCTATAGACGTGTCGGATATTCTAAAAAAAGCACGCTGTTGATTATAATTATTAGATGAGAGATATATTTTTAGAAATCTTTACCCTGGTGAAAATGGAAAAGACAAACTATATATAAACCCACTTTAGTGATAGAATATAACTCTTTTTCTAATTTTATAATAAATTAAAAATCTTATGTGTACATTTGCATGACAAGAAAAAAAAAAAACACGTCCATGCATGTATAAATGTAACATGTAAAGTATGGTGTTGATTTCTTCAAATTAAGTGGCGGTCGCAACCGACTGATGTTCACAAATCAGCCGATGAATTGTGGTTAGGAGTGAAATACCACTCGAACCCAGAGCTAGCCGGGGTTATTTACATTTATATATTGTTGTTTCTCTAATATAAGTTTGCATGTTATTACAGTCGAAGGAGAGCGTAGATGCAGCCGTTGGAGATGTTTTAGCAAAGCCAGGGCTGCCACTTCCTCTTGGATTAAAGCCACCATCTCTTGATGGTGTTTTAGGAGAGCTGCAACGACAAGGCGTCGCCAAGCTACCACCCACTTGTACTGCTTGAGTTTATTAACTAGAACATCCTCCCAAAGGCAGTTTGTTCTTCATCAACGGTTTTTCAAGAACCACAAAAACCCTAAATTTGACGACATTTCCTCTGCGTTTTGCTAGTCTCCGATCGATTTTCCTCTTATTAACTTTCTTTTCCTTTCTTGTTTTCACTTTTTTTTTCCTCCTCAACGGCAGGTTTGTTCATTAATAGCTTCATTAGCTATGTGTAATAATAAAGTAAGATGTTTTTTTTTTTTTTCCTTTTTCTTTTTCTTTCTGTGTAACGGTTCCACATATGTATAAATATGAGACTCTATGCCTACGGATCTACAGTAAGCATTTACATTTCTTTTATATAATTTTGCAATTAAAGAGCTTCATTTTATGAATTTAGATAAATTACAATTCATAATATTGTCTTATCTTTAGATTATAAATATAAAACCTTTAGTAAAAAAATTAACTGTTTACAAGAATATAATCCAGTTAACTATAAGGTTATATATAATTAATTCATTAAGGTTGTGTTCGACAATAACTTTTTAAGTAACAGTCAAAATGTTAAATGCTACTTTTTATAATGTTCGGTAATACAGCGTTTGAACTAGTTTTTAGAGGTTATAATAGCATTTTCTAAAAAATTAACCCATATAACGCTTAGCTTTTAACATTTCATTAAAAGTTACTCAAACAGCTGACAGTTAAGCGCTATTAAAACAATTAATGGCTGTTAAAATAGCTAATTTTACTATATAAATCGTAACTTTTGAAGTAATTAATGTCAGAATTTGAATGTTATAGTGGATAAGTTCCTTTGAGTTCTAAGTCTTGCATTTGAATGTTTATTGGCTTGATGTATGGAAGTACCGATACACAGGGGTGCAGGCGAGAAATTTCCATAGATTGACCCGTAGGAATAGAGGAAAAAACAAATATAGCAATGCACATATAGACGTGCGGCATTAAAGTATCGGATGGTTCCATACTTCCAATCGTAGAAAGACAAACGAAGTCAGGGACTAATCACCTGTAATATGGACCATATCATTACCGACGCGTGGAATAAGGCATTGATTCCCTGCATGAGGGCCCACGTTTAAGACATCGAATAATTTAGCAAGGATCACGTGATGGCACGCTCATGCTAATGGCAAGAACCTAGCAGCCACAGGATTGGCCCTTGTTGGGCCCATTGAAGCCCTAAACAGTGACGTGGCAGAGACAAAGCAAATACTCGAGAACGTGATTTTCGATTTTGGAGCTGAAAGTATATACTAAAATCATTGGTCCATTTATGCGAATATGATTGGTTTGGAAGGCACCGAACCAAGTATTAGCAAAGGTAGAAAGGGATTTGCATATTAGGGTTATTGATTTTTATTTTTGTTGGATTTAATTTTTATTTTATTAAACAAAAAAATTTTAAAATTAAAAGTTAAATTATTTCAAAAAAAAAATTAAAAAGTTAAAACTGAGTTAAGTCTATGTCCTCTCCGATATTCTAATTTGTAATTGTAATATCTATACCTTATGCCTTCAATGGGCTTTGATATAAAAAATGGGCTGTTCAATATTCTAGGGCCTCGGCCCTTGAGTATTGGGCCTTCAGAATAGCTTTATGGACAAACTATTGATTGGTGAAAGTGGTCTAGTTAGGATAATAGGAATAATAAATCATGGGCTTTGGAGCTATGGGGCGTAGAAGTCTAGAATCCCTCTCAAGATATAAATCTAAAAGCCCATTAAAATATTCCTTTGGAAGGTCTCTTGCTTACCCTACAATCTATAGTCAACCCTAAAAAGATTGAAATGTTAGGTCCGATCATCACGCAATTAGTCATAAAATCCCTTGAAGGTTACTTAAAAAACTTTTAATTTAACAAAGCATAAAATCAACATATATGCCTTTAACAAAACCACCCTCTTTGACTAATTTGCTTTTGCATCTTCTATTGGACTTTTCTAACAACTAATAATAGTATTTCTTGTGTATATAATCTTGGCTTGTGCCCTAATGCATTTTTAAGGCTATATATCATTATATAACATTATCCGCTATTGTATTAAACGTAGATTAAATTGGTCGGTGAATTCTATTTGTAATTAAGTTCGAAATTTAAAATTTTCAACGTTGAGAGAGTTTTACCTGAATACTATCTTAACTCTGAAAATTTTTTAGAGAAAAACAATAAGTCAAAAGATTAAATTTTTAATTATTATATAGCAACCCAACCATTCTTTTTGCTTTCACCTTTAATTTATAGTTAGTCCCTATTCCCTAACTAACTCAACCGCCAAGGAGTGATTCAAGCTATCATCAAATTCAATTTTCACACTACCCTACCATAAAAGCAAAAGAGACCTTATGTATCTTCTTTTGTTAGCTAATAAAGAGAAATGAAATGTTCACTTTTGACTGAAAATTATAGTAAATTATATTTAATTTTTCTTATAAAAATAATTAGATGCCGTCTTTATTGGACACTCTCATTGAAGTCACATGCAAGCCTGTCCTAATTCCTATTATTTCCTACCCCACAAACATATTTCTTCTCCTCAATCCACGCATAATTCTCCGGCTCATTTCACTCAGTTGTGTTATACATATATATGTATATAAGAACTTTGTGGGAAATGAAATCTCAAACCAGCAAAATTTCAATTCCCATTTCTAACAATTCCTCTCAAATGGCTTCCTTTAGTGGCAATGCGTTTTCCTACTTATTTCTAGTAATGCTTTTCTCCTCTAGCTTAATCCAAGCAAGAGAGAGCAAATTCTTTAGCAAAATTACCCATTTCAGCACTACCGACTTTGAACCTACTGAACTTTCACTACTTTCACCAATTGAAGCACCTGCACCATCCCCATTTGTAGTGCCGCTAGCACCAGCGCCAGCGCCGACAAGCGAAAATGGGAGGTCTGACCTTTTTACTCCAGCAAAAGAAGAAAACGAAATCTTTAATCAAGAATTTGATGGCGAAACCTACCGATATAACAACTACAACGAAAAAAGTAGCTATAATGGCAATTACAACAACAACAACAATGACAATGGCTACAAGCTTGCTAGTGAAAGCCATGAGACGGCCAATCAAAATAACTATAATGGCTACAACGTTGCTAGTGAAAGCCATGAGACAGCCAATCAGAATAACTACAATGGTTTTACAGGTAATTATAAATATAACAACAATGGTTATGAGCTTGCAAGTGACAATGGCTACGAGACAGGCAATCGAAACTACAACAACAATGGGTATGAGAGCAATCAGCAACTCGGAATGAGTGACACCAGATACATGGCGGGTGGAAAGTACTCCTACAATGCGAAGAACGAGAACTATTATAATCCTGCTAATGAGTATCAAGTCGGGAAAGAAATTAAAACTCAAAATCAGGCATATTATGGGAACTTTGAGAATCAAAATGAGTTCAATAATTTGCAGTATGAGAATCAGGAGTCGTACGATGAGCAGGGGAGCCAAGAGGAGGAATCTTTGCCTTGAAATTTTTGTTGGTATTTGATAAAATTAATGTTTGTTGTGTATTACAAGATTAATGACAGAAGAAGATTGGATATATTTAAAAATTATAAGCCTAAATTAAACAAGGGAAATTCTCTTTTCATGAGTGATTTTCATTTCTCTTTTTATTTTTTAAACTTTTGTTTGTATTAGCGCAAAGATTGTGGTTTAAATTTAAAGAAAGAAATGTAGATTTATTTGGAATTTATTATTGTGTGCGAAAGCTAATCCGTGATAGATAAATAATATTTCTATCTCTAAACGCATCAAATAAAAGCAGATCTATTTAAAATTTTGAAGCTAAGCATTTGTAGCAACAAGGCATTTATTACTTCTCAACATAGTTTGATTCGAACCAAAGACATGATAGTAGTCAATTTTAGAAAACCAGAAAATCATGACATTTGCAGTGCACTACATAGTTATTTGACAAAATTGCTGATTATATTTTTGCTTTCATCAAATTACTCTTATAATGTGGTCTGATACTCAACTGAAATTCCAGGACGAGAGAAAATGCAAAAACAATATTAAAAAGTGATATAGATAGTAAATAAATAAAATTTATTTTGCTTATTTGTTTGAATTAAATAAAATTTAGTTTGTCTATTTATTTGAATTAAACCATGTACGGCATTCAAATAACAGTATATATTTCATTTTTTATTATAATATTTATTTTCATGCTTTTAAATTCTGTTTTAAGTTATTAAATTAAACATTTTATTAATATAGAATTCAAATGTCTAACGTTTGAAGCATTTTCTTTTTTTGTTTTTAATAAGAAGAAAATTCTATTTTATTAGAAAGAAAATCATGGAACAACATATCAAAGACTAGAGTTTAATCTATAGTAATTTTGATAAACAACCTTTAATGTTTAGATCTCCACCAAATAATTATATAATTTTCTAATTAATATAAAACTATATTTTAGTTTCATGCAAAAAATTTATTGAATTATAGATTATTACAAATTTCAAATACTATATATAAATATATAAATATATAAAGATTTTGTTTTAATTCTATTTCTAAAACCAAATTAAAAAACTCAATTTTTCAAAATTGACAAATTGAAATAATTCACAATTTGAATGATTTAATCGGTTTATAAGGACCTTCACAAAAAGTTATCGGTATGATTGACTTTACCGATCATGAGAAAATCCAAAAAATAAAAATTAACTTCCAAAAGATTTTTCTATTCCCCAAAATTATGTTGGCTACAATAACCTGGACGACGCGAGCTTGCTTAAATTGTAATTAAGCACTTAACCAGAATTTATATCTAGCCGACGAGCTCATGCAAATCTTGACATTCCAAGAAATATAGTGTAAAGTTAAAAGTTAAAAAAAAAAAAAAAAAAAAAAAAAAAAAAAAATTCTAGCGACGAGCTCATGGCAAATCTTGACATTCCAAGAAAATATTAGTGTAAAGTTAAACAGTTAAAAAAAAAAAAAAAAAAAAAAAAAAAAAAAAAAAAAAAAAAAAAAAAAAAAAAACACAACGAATTTCTCCTTAACACAAGGATATGCTTCTTCCTGTTGTGGTGGTCGAAGAGCCACCATGTCCAATATACATACAACCATGATAAGTAGAAAGCTAAGCGTATCATATCAGTCTAAGCTGTGGTTTCCTTCTTCAAGTGCATGCCCTTTGTTTCCCATTGACCTGTCTGACTTTCGAACAAAGGCAAGGGAAGTTAATGACCAAATTGGCCTGCATCCAACTATAATCTTGCCCCAAATCCCAAACAAAATTTGATTCTCTTAAGCTTAAAAAGCTACTAGGCAAGGAGCTATCTTGATACCGAACAAATTCATGTCCCACTCGATAATTAGTGATCTTCTCTGTAATCTGGGTTTTCCTTCAAGATTACAAAACCTTCAAGAATGGGTGAAAGAGGAATATACCTGCAAAAGAGGCTTGACCATTAGTTTACTCTCGACTCACTGGTAAAATTTAAATAACTACCAAGGGAAGAAAATCGCACTTCTCAGTAGCAAGCTCAGCTCTATCACCAGCAGCCAGAAGCACTGGGGTTGAGTGGGTCTGGAAACCAGTGATAGTCTTGGGTCGACCTGCCTGACCAACAACATCAACAGCTTGTCCTACCCGAACAGGTATAGACAAAGGTTTTAGATTCTCATCGACCGTCAACAACATCCTTGGCTGTGTTGTAAGAAAACATGGTAGTGAGAGACAATTGATTCATCTAAGCTAAAGATAATAGCTCATATAGAAAAGAAATAATTTAAACTGAAACGAACCTGCATTGCTAAAACAAGGAAGTACAGAACATAATGATACTTTCCCAAGATGATGGCTTTTGTATCAAGACATGCATGAAGCATCGTTATCAGACCAGCAAGAGCCGTCCTAAAGGGAAAGAACATATATATAGATCTGGTCAGTTGATTCTAAAAACATGAGCATGCATGCACAGAGCTGAGCAGAAGTTAAAGCCATAATAGCTAGGAGATTCTCTCTGGAAGAAGCCACTTACGGTGACAGCAAGAATCGATCAGAATGATATGGATTAAGAGTCAGTAAGCCTTTACCCAAATGTACAAGTCCCTGAGCAATTCTCACCTGGAAAGGGCCAATTGGAATCAATCTCAAGTAAAACCACGTGGCATAATTACAATAAGCAAGAAAACAATTTTTGAGAAACATTACACAGAACAAGAGGCTGGCATCTTTGTAGTAATAACTTGAAAGGTTGCGAAGCATGCCAGCAATTCGAGCATTGTTGGTTCCTGCACCTATCAAACCTAAAGAAATAACTGCAGCCTGCAGCATTTAACCAAATTTTGCAACCTTTAGACAGAATATCACAGGGGATTTAAAAAATTAAGAAATAAGTGCATCCAAGCCAACTTCATCTTACCATTGCAACCTCTGAATCAGTATCATGGCTGAGTCTGCTTAACGTATCCATAACATTAACCTGGTAGATAGTTTGGTAAGCAAACAAATAATTAAATCAGCAAGCAAAAAAGTCCCTATTTTCTATACTCAGAAGGAGCTTAATTGAATTTGGAATTATCAGATAAATTTCTAACTCTTATCATATATATAGGAAAGCAATTCAATGAGCTCACTTGTACAAAAAACATGGTTTCATGTTACCCACATAATTTGTGGATGATAGACTAAAAGAAAAATGAGCAATTAAAAATTTAAATAATAAGGTAATAAACAAAGTTTTTCTTGATTTTATATCAAAAAAAAAAAAAACAGCCTGTTGAAGTTTCTATAATTATGATGGGTTGATACCTTTGGGTTAGATATGCAGAGGAGTCCAAGAGCCAAAGGAACTGCTCGACGGATATTATGCTCCCCATACTGCAAAAGATGCTCCAATGAGCGAATTGCCATTTCAAGCCCCAATTCCTCAGCCATTGCAACCATAGCAATCCCAAGCACAGCTGGTCCCTGGTGGGTTTCACCCTTCTCAAGATGTTGAGCACAATGACCCAGAAGATTTTGAACCTGTATTGCAAAAGATGCAGTGAATTGGGAGAATGACTTCTAATAACCATTTTCTTCTATTGAAAAACATTGAAAAAATACCTTGAGAACATTCCCAGTCCCCGCATAGGCACAAGAAAGCAGAGTCATGTCACAGTATTTTCTTATTTTTTCATTAAACGTCTTGGAAACTTCTGCTGTGGCCTCCACACTCTCCTGTTTAACATAGCACAGGCAATACAACCAGAATGTAAATAAGTTGCATTTCCTACCTCAGTTGTAAAGGGAGAACATGGTATAAATAAGAAAATTCAAACAATAGCAACTTTACCTGCTTCCCGAGATATAGAAGACCAAGGCCAAGGGGCAAGAACCGAGTAAGGGGCTCCTGCAATTCTGACTCACTTCGGTCCATTAAAGCAAATATAATAGCTTGTGCAACTTCTTCGTTGCAAGATCCCACATATATCAACCCCAAAGAGATTGCAGTGAATGCAATTACATCAAGAGAGGCTTTTGCATCATTAAGTATGGGAGACAATTTAGCACGTATCTGTCAACCATATAAAAAATGAGCTTTTGTTGAACCAAATAAAATCTAATTGAAGGAAATGATACTCTTAGCTGGCAACAAAACTACAAACTGAAACAGGCATAAACTACATAATTGCTCTAAATTTTAAATTACGAGGGAGTATTTAAGAGAAAGAAAGTCTACTATAGCTAACAAAAGAAAAAGCAAGATGCCTTTACCTGCTCATTCTGAGAACCAGCATATGCAATTCCTAGACCCATTATTGCTCCAATTCGGATACAGGAATCATCTTTGTCTGTATACTCACCTAAAAGCGCAAGTGCCTGTGAAAAGCAGTACAAGGTAAACATACTATAACTGGCAATGTTATTACATTATTCTGGGATCAAAATAGGAAAACTCACAGGATCGCAATCATTTTTGATACCACAGTTGACAATCCCAACTCCTAGAAGTGCACCAGCAATGACATGATTGTCATTGCTATGGAAATATTTATCAATTTGAGCAAGTCCATTGTCAACATCCCACAGTAAGATCATACCCTGTTATAATTGACATGTGAGAAATTTGCAGACAACTCGTAGATGAATACATAATGGTAAAAAAATGCATACCAGACTTGCTGCAGCACTGGCCTTTCCATGTTCTTTATTCTTGAAAAGCCAATTTCCTGAAGAAGCACCACTTGTAGAGTCTGACGGAACTGTCATTAACTTATCCTGTGACCAATATAACAATAATTATCAATGTAACCCACCTAACACCAGGCTTTCTGCATGCAAATTGACAATATTTACCTGTCCAAAGCCTGCATTTACAAATGCATTGACAAATGTAGCAGCCAAATTTTGCCTAGCAGAATCAACACTAGCACCAGCACTGGCTCGGCCATCAAGCAAATGAGCCTAAGAATAATCAAGCAAGCAAGTCATGAAATTGCAAAGCAAACAATAGTAACATTGCATTATGATATGAAATATAAAAGCTTAAAGAAATTTCAAATTAAATCTAGTTTCAGCATTTTATGAGACCAGAATCCTAACCTTATAAATATCCTCAGGAGATTTGGGCTCCATGACCTCAATATCCCGAGCAAGAGTTAAATAACCTTCACTTAATTTGGTGTTATTGATGATTTCCTGCAATGCTTCTCTGTCCTCATCATCCGCAGCCATTTCATCATCAAGCTCAAAAGTTATTCCCTGCATAAGTGGAACAGCATTCAGCAAACAATCATTACTTACACTGCAGTAAAACTCATGCCTCGTATACCTTAGAAATTCAAAACTTACATGTCGAGCAACGATGTAACAGAATTGCTTCTTTCTGAGCAGGTCATCACAAACTGTAAAAACTTGCTTCACATACTGAAAACACATATTTGGAGTGGTTAGAATTAATAAAGAATTATAGTTTAAGGATAGTCTTAATCTGTCCTGCATTAGCCATCAGATGACTCAATACTGAAATAACGCAAATCAGTTAAGGCTGTAGTAATTCAAATTAACATTGAACAAGAAATCTGCATCCGCCTCTCTTTAAAAATAGGTTATATATACAAGGAATTAAAAGCAAAAAAGCTTCCAAAATTCATAAAGATGATCAAACCTGCATGTTATCAAGGAATAGTGCAATCTGAAGTGCATTTGAAAATTCCTCAAATTTGAGATATATCATATATGCAATATCAAGAACAAGCATATCATCTGGTCCAGGAAGGTATCTGCATTTCATCATAACATGAAATGTCATTATCAGATAGAGAGAGGTATAAAGAATACAAACACACAATTATACACAGCTCTATAAATGAATATATCTCATGTCACAGCAGGAATTCTCAAGCATTATTGCTCAAACTACAAATACTAATAGGATTAAGGGCAGAGTATAAGTAATGATATTTATCTCCTAAAAAGAAGTATTTTAGTTTGACAACTATCCAATTAAAGGATTTTCTTGCTTACATATGGATCTCAACATTGACTTTTGAGAGTACAAACAAGCACAACTTAAAAAATTTTACACTATTAATGCAGAAAGGCAAAGGCAAAATGCTTTGCAACCTATTACCTAACACAGCCTTTAAATAAATATAAAGTATACTTTTAATTACCTTGCCGCACTGGTAAGATATAGGCATGTCCTCTTGAAATTTGTGCTGTCCACATGGTCAATCAAGAGATCAAGGTCTTCAACCTAGAGTAAGTCAAATTATAAGAAGTCAAGTTCAGAAATGTAGGGATAGTTATATGCAAATATAACATCAGACGAAATGAGAAGATAAAATGAAGGAACACTACTTCGTACCTCCATTAAAAGGTCAACAGCTTCAGGTTCAGCATTGTGCTGCCGGAAAAAATAAAAACCATATATTAGGTTCAGAAACCAGGTGTCCTTATATATGACAGAGTTATATGTTACATAGCATTTGGGGATTTAATCAACCAAAATCATTTTTTCCACTCTACTACTCAGGTGTGCATCTTTCTTCACTGCAGTGAATAGAAGCCATAGCTAAAAAGTGACATTGAGGCCTACCTTCATGTGAAAAGCAACAATTTGTGTTACAAGTTCCATTAGATCTTCAATAGAGGTCTCCTCACTCTGCAACATAAGAAACAAAATCAGAAATTGATAAAAAAAAAAAAGGACATGGCATTGTTTCAAGCTGTAAATGCACATCAACAGGGAACCAGTTGCGCTGCCTAATAATTCAACAGACCATGTCATAATCCTCATAACAATTACTTTAACAAAGAAATTTTGTTTTCATTTGCCTTCTTTCATAAGAAATTTCAGTACCATTAATAAAGAATAGATTCTAACCTGTCTCTTTGCATATTCTTGAGCAATTTCTCCTGCCAAGTTCCTGGTAACAAAGAAATAGAATCGGTAACGTCAAAATTGATCTCATACAGGAAACTTCAAGGAGAAGATTAAATAAGATGCCACAACAGCTGTGGAAACCAGAAATATTAGCAAGCTTGGGTTGTCAAACCCAGGAAGAAGAAAGGTCCTATCATTCAGGCCACACATATAGATGTGACTTGTAGACAATCATATATTTATCTAGCTGTTTTTTTTTTCTTGCAATTTAAAAGGCTAAAACTTTTCTTTTGTAAAACAGCAATTACAAGCACAAGGTGAAACTCTTGCTATTTTTATTGGCTTAGTGCTAAATAAACTTACTGTTATCTATGACTTTATTCTTAACTATTTCTTTAAATGTAACATATTTTAGTATATTTTAATTTGGATTCACAACTAATTTAATACTTATTATACAAATATATGTGTACGTGCATTCACTTATCAATTAAGTAACAAAAATATATTATCATCCGGGTTCACCTTCAACCTTTGACACTCACTTCAATAACAAGGTTATTTTTGAAAAACTTTCATAAGTCACTCCTTCTTCATAACAATTACAGTACCAAAAATAATTGTGTTCTCAAAGAGTTGATACTCACCTGACATATTCATGGCCCCATGAACCAATATCACCTTCTGAACCCAACAACCGGTACTTTAAGCTCTCCTGAAATTCTCAAGAAATGAAATGTTAACAATCTATAGAGCTTCAAACTGACGCATGCAAAGAACAAAAGTCAAGGAGTATTTATAAAATAAGGCATGGTCAAGAAAACATGAAGAGGAAGAGGGTCACAAGTGACGATACACAACACACTCGCTACCTACATGTTTGCCATCCCAACCACTATAAGAGAAAATAATTATAAATTAAAAATCCTAAACCATGCGGCGTACCAATTCTCCCTCAGCAGACATGGTCAATGCCAAAACTGAAAGTATATCCGCCAAGTACTTCTGCAATTACGAAAAAGTATGGTTAAGCTACAACAGGTACTTGATAAGATAAAGGGAAGCATCCTCCAACAGAATCCAGACCTTCAAATCTGAGTCAGCCATTGTTTCATAGTATGCCTTTAGAGTTCCATAATGTGGTCGAAGAAATTTCAATGGCTTTGGAACAGAAGTCATAGAGCTTGTTGAGGTCCGAATTTCCTGCCTGCAAGAAAGATTTTTCCATACCATCAAACCAAAATGTAACAGGAATGTCTCTAAAATCACTCATATAAAAAAAGGATCAAATAATGGACAGTTTAAAATAATGCCATCCCTAATTACATCTTTGGATTACCTCATGTTCTCTAGAGCAACCTTTTGCAACCCGGGATCAGTATCCTGAACCCTTTCCACATATAACTCCAACTGCTGCTTCAAAGCGAGGTCCTCATCCGACTGCACATGATTGACCCACATCAGAAAATTAGAACCAGTATGCAACAAAATTTCCTCATTTCATAGAATATCCACACCACTTTCTTAGAAACCTAGTTCTAAGAGCTACTTTCTTAGCTGCTCCTGCAAAGGAAGCAAGGGTTGGTTGGTTGGTTAGTTAGGATACTAGCTGGACGGAAAGCAGAAACCTTATTTTAGCTACTTTATCTCTCCTCTCTAAGCTAATCATGAAAGCTCTTCGAAGCAAGGAAAGGACCAAAGATAAGAATCGGGCAGCAGGACGTGTAAGCCCCGAAGGGAAACCCCGGCTGGAGGCAGGAAAGAAAGAGAACAATAAAAGAAAGCCAGTCGATCAAAAGGAGCGTAACTCGAGCTAACAGCAAGAAGCAAAGTCAGGATAATAAAGGACTGGCATCAATCACATAAGCAGAGCTCGCTAGAATGTTAAATATAAAAGAAATAGAGTTTCAAAAATAAATAAATAAATGGAAATCTCAAATTGTTAATTCAATTCAAACAAACAGCTATTACTGACATTATCTTCCAATTCCATTCTACTTCAGAACTTTCTTATCAATTCTACACAACTTTGAAAAACCCTAGCGAAAAACAGCTTATGAAACGAAAAAAAGAAGACTCAACGGAAATTTCTACAAAAAAAAAACAAACACATTAGATTTAACCAATTCAATACTCACAAGATCCTCATCTTTCTTCTCGTCCTTCTTTTTAGGGTCCTTCGACGGCACCTTCACCGACGTTTCTTCTCTAGGGATGCCGCTGCCGCCGCCGCTGCTGTTTGGGTCTGGAGCCATGTTAGAAGAAAAGAGAATTCGATAGCAGATCTGATTATTGTTCGATAGCGAGATTAGCAAGTAAGCTCAGATACGACTAAGGAGTTCGATACCTAGAGCCTAATTCAAGTAGGAGGTAATATATCTCAAAGCGGCTTGGAGAAGAAGAAATTTTTATTTAGTATTTTTTTTTTTTTTTTAATTTATAAATCCTTAATCCCCTGGAAACCGGACAGTAGGGAGTGTCGGGTCCGACCCGGTGTTGTATTTTTTTTTTTTTTTATTTTGTTCTTGGAAAATAAAAACTTAGTTTTACTTTCAATACATATATTTGGGCTCCTTATGAATATCAGCAATAGTGTAAAGATTTTTATCCTATCGTATTTTTATATTTATCGATATTGTTTATCACTTCAATTATGATCAATTTTTAATTTAATTATTTATATTAAAAATATAGTTTTTTTTATAATATATTAAAAATATAGTTGATTACACACATTGTCATATTTTATTTTAGAATTAAATCAATTTGAAAGGATATAAATTTAAGATTTATCAGTAATTATTATCGAAATATTTAACAAAATGGCTTATGCAATACCAGTAAGAAAGACTATTATCTAAATTGGTTGATGAAATAAATTTTTTAATTTGTTAACATTAAATTTATACTTTTTGTAGAAAAATTCTCAGATCACAAATATAATAATATTTGTGTATCATATATTACATATTTTTGGTTCATTAAAAAGTAATGTCACTCGATCTTTATTAAATTACCTATAATTTGTTTTTAAACATGATACCACAAAAGTGTTTTTTTGAAAATATTTTTAACAGTTCTCTTAGGAAATAAAAAATAGAAAACAAAAAATGGACACATTCACTTGTTAATAATAAAAAAATAATATTTCAATTCAAAATTTTTAAAAAATTGTTATAACTTTTATAACTGAAACGACCCGAAAATTTAATTTCGTAGAATTTTCATTTAAAAACTAAAATTTTTTATTTCAACCAATGAAATTATACCAGCTAGTATTTTATTACTTAGGAAATAAAAATTAGAAAACAAAAAATGGAACACATTCACTTGTTTAATAATAAAAAAATAATATTTTCAATTCAAAAATTTTAAAAAAATGTTATAACTTTTATAACTGTAAACGACCGAAAATTTAATTTCGTTAGAATTTTCATTTAAAAAACTAAATTTTTTTATTCAACAATGAAATTTATACCAGCTAGTATTTTATTATTGCTAAAACTGGACCCGAAACCAATTCGATTTCTTCGAATACCAAGCCCGAAAAACTCGAAAAATCTGCCAAATCGAGCAAAATTGAATCCAGTACCAAAACCGGTTCCGAATCGAACCGGAATGGTCTAGAAGGCCCAGATTTTTTCTTTCTTTTCTTTTTTCTTTTTTTTTTTTCTTTTTTCTTTTCCCTTCTTTTTCCTTGCGCCAGCGCCATGCGCGCGACCTCCTCTCCCCTTATCCCCTTCCGTTTCCGGCCACCTGAGCCGATCGAACCCCCTCCTTCTCTTCCCGTTTCCGGCCACCAGAGCCGATCAAGCTCATCTCCTCGCCGACGCGTCACCACTGCAGCTGCTCAGGCCTCCCTTCCCCGCTCTCCTTCATTCCTGGTGAGCACAGCAGCCGCAGGAGGGCCGCGATCTCGCTCGACCGTGAATCGCGTCTCCAGCTCAAGTTTCTGACGGTCCCAAGCCATGAGCCAGGTGCGGTCGACCTCCTGTCCTCCCCTATCTCTATTTTATAGCTTCAATCTTGAGTGATTTCGCCTGGATCGAAAAAATCGAAGGAACTGGAACCACCATGAACGGCGGTAAGGGGCGACTGTCAAGTTCGTTTCGACCAGCTAAAGGGTTGATCTCACTAAACTAACGACGGAAATGGAATCCTTGGTGAATTTCGAGTCAAATGGTATGATCGTGACGAATTTCTAGGCATTATTGATCTTCCGGCCATCGTAGACGGCGGCGGCGGCGGCGTTCTGGTGACCGGCCTGTGAGCCTCCGGCGAGGCATCAAGGGACAGAATTTTCCTCTCTTCACGAGGATCGTGGAATCCTCGCCCAAATTTCAATTGGTACGTTCTAAGACCAATTTCCTATTTTCGGTATAAATTCTAAACTTAGTAATCATTAGTTAATTAATGAAGAATTTTTAGGATTTTTAGGAGAATGTGAACCTAGGATATAATTATTAGAGTTGTGATAATATTAGATTATGAGTGTGTAATTAAAATCACTATTTGCCTTAGTTAAATTCAATTAATTTTGAAACTTTAGAATTTAAGTCCTTTAAGATAATAGTTGGTAATCAAATGTGAAACATAAATTGGAAATAGTTAATTAGATATTTAGATAGCCATTAGCCTAAAACTAGTTGATTATACATAAGAAAAGTAAAATGAGTGCTTAGTAGTTAAGAGCGGTTAGGTGTATAATTCTACTAAGCTTATGATTTAATAAATATTCTTATATGGTTTGTGAATATGTATTAGTTGTGGAATAGGTATTAGTTGTTATAGAAGCCGGAAAAGGACGTGTATTATATCTAGATGATTTATTAAAGATGATTAGGTAATGTTGGTAAAATATTAATTTTGGGGTATCGGAAAAAAGCTCCGAATTAGTTGGATGGATTATTCAATACAATAAGCTATAGGAGCTATAGTTTTATATGATTGTTAAGGATTTATATTAAATTGTTTAACTAGTAACGAGTGGAGGTTAAGCAAATAGCTATTTTTCACTTATTTGCTTATTTATTTATTTACTTACTTACTTTTATATAATAAGTTGAAGTTTGACATTGACGATTAAATATTGATGTGATTATTTTGGACGGAGGAAGGGAAATTAATTTGTTTGATTGCCCGAATGATGGGCTGTGTATGTAATGGTTGATGGATATAATATTGCTGATATTTAAGCAGGTAGATAATCTCATTTTTAGGGGAGATGCTGCCGAAATTTCATAGAAACTCAGATTATTTTTTAATTAACAAGTATAATGTAAGAAGATTATTTAAATTAAATTCTATAATTTGATGACATAATAAAATAAAGTACGTCGTAAATTATTGAGATATTTATCATTATTATTCATTTTAAGTATTCCAAATATTATTTAATTTTTCATTTTATGGTGTTATCAGTTATTTTATTTATTTTTATTATTATTGTTTTGATGTTAACACTATTTACTTAGTTTATGTTGCAATTGATTTTGGATGTCTACTTGAGCCATTGCATTACGATGTTTAATTGATTAAGTATGCTTGCATTTAATTGCAATCTTGGATTAATTGTGTTGTTGAATATTGCTGTTTCTTTGCTTTGTGTGGAATTGGATGAAGTGTTACCATGGGGTTTGGAGGTACGGTGCGGATAAAGCATGGATGGCCTGATATTGATGGAATTATGAAAACTTGGACCGTCGGGCCGGGGGTAAGATGGGAGATCGGCGCTCCCCGTGTTGCACCTAGCTGTTACCGTTACTTTGACCACAGTTGGCTTCTTTATTTGGGCGCCACCGGGAATATCTAGGTTGATGCACAGCCCGCAGGGTGCCGTCCTGTTGTGAGCGCCTGAGGATCTAGATTTGATGGAGACGACCGGGTTGCCTACCTGTTGTATGGAGGAAGAAAGAAGAGGGAGAATGGAAAAACAATGAGAGGCTGGTCAAGTGAGGAGTAACGGGGTCGGCCGAAGTATGGGGATCGGCGTCCGGGTTTGCACACGTTATTGAGAGGATTGAGCCAGTTGTGGGGGAGGTGACGGCTTCATCGGGGTTCGGTGTGACGCCACAGGACCCAATTTCCACGTGAGGTGTGATGATATAAGATGTTAATAATTGTGAGTGCTTGGTGAGTATGCCATTTGGTGGTGGATGGCTGGCGGGGCAGATGTGAGCAGTATAACTGAGTTCGGATGGACTAGATTGATATATTTATACATTGTTGAATGCGTGTGTTGTGCAATAAATAATTACTCCTTTAGGAAAGCTCCAATTCTTTTGTTTTTAAATCTTTCAGGGAAGTAGCATTTTCTAAATTCTAGCTATAGCTCTGCTCTTATTCGCTGGTTAAAAGAAATCTCTAATTTTAGTTTTTGCATGCTATTAAAAGGATAAAATTGTGCGAAGGCTTGTCTGTATTACATCTTTAGTGAAGCTCCGCCAGTTGTAGAATTTCGGTACAATTAGTTTCGTGTACTAACATAGACGATTGATAATTACGTGAGCCATATTAAAGGATGTGATGGTATTGTTTAATTGGCCCGAACTGTGAAATTGTGTAGAAGATAAAAATTTTGGGCCGAGATGTATAAGGAATCTTGGTTTATTTTCGAGTAGGGAGGTAATAATGGGGCTGAATATTTGAAGATTGAGTATTTGAGATAGTAAGTTGTAGTGTTTCAGGTTACTAGCGGGGTCCGCGGGGCCTTAAGGCTGGTATCCGGACTCTAGTGCCGGTCCGGCCCATGGAAACGGGTCGCCGGCCCATGGAAACGGGTCGTGACATTAATTATCCGCATCTATTTACTTAAAAAATTAATTTTAATAAAATATATCCAATCAAATCAAAGAAAAATTATATATGTTTTTAAGTGAATTTTTTATTTGGTCATGACTAAGTTTATTTTAGGGTATCTTAAATGTCATTTAGGGTCTCATTAAAAATCTTATTATCCCCCTCATTCCACATTTGTATATAATATAGATAAATAGATTATATATATTATATATAAATTGCATGTAAAATATGTATTAGCTATTTGGATTCTTATATTTAACCACATTCTTATCAAAATACCATGCCATCCCCCTAAAAAAAAAAAAAAAAAAAAAAAAAATATTACCATTTGGCTCCGTTCTATTTAGATTTTTTTTTTAACAACATTTGTATGACTTTTTTATTATCAGCGGAAAAACTTATATAAAATCCTATTGGGTGAATAAGCACTTCATAGGAATTTTATAATTTGATCCACCATATAAATGACACACAATCACATGGATGGAATTTATAGTATTATATATAGTATATATATATAGGTTTTAATAAAATTTATTGAGATATTGGAGTAAAGATAATGAATAATACACAACTTGTTCGCTTGTTGGAATATATAGTTTATTAATAAAATTTATTGAGATATTGGAGTAAAATTAATAATAATACACCAACTTGTTCCTTGTGGAAACATTTTTATTTCTCAAAAAAAATGATAAATTTAACATTCCATATTTCTCATAAACATCCACCCATTAACAATCTTAGAATCATCCTCCTTTCAGTTGGTTCCTGAAACCCATTGACATAAGTTTCTATTAAAGCTCAAACACCATCAACCAATCCATGATCAAAGCATATCAGTTTTTTGCATAATTGGGCTTCAACAATGCCCAATTGTGGCCTGGCAATCAAGGAGTTATAGCATCGCAATTCACAATATTTGAGCATGCCGCCGAGCCTCCACACTAAGTTTTGTGGCTTGCAATTGCTTCTTTTTTTGGTGCTTTCACCTGTTGCAACTTCTTCTTATTCATCTGCAATTCAATATTTTAATTTAGAGATTTGAGCTAGTAATAAAGAATAAAAAAACAATAAATCAAACTTGAAAAATTTACAGCCTTTCCTAATAAACAGTTCATAATAATAATAATATAAAAAGAATCAACCAAGAAGTAAATTAAGATGTGGATATGCAAAACTTTTTTTTTTTCCTGAAAACATGTAGTTGCAACTCATTATTATATCTCATCATTCCTCTAAATAATGCTTGGAGAATAGCCCCATCATCTGTACAAATTATCTATATTGACTTGGAGATATGACCATATTTCTTGCTCAATTTTATCCACAGAAATAAGAAAACTAACCTTTAATCGTCACTGATTTTGTACTACTTGTTTAGCGCGGGCTCTAATCTATATATATAAATCTGAAGCAAAAAAAATTTTAAAAGTGCTGATGTGTCACTCTCTTTTTTCAGCTTTCTATTTTCCCTTTTTTTTTATAAATTTTTGGACTTTTTCTTTTTTTACTATGATTTTTCTTTGTTTATAAAAATTTGATTGCTCATTAAAATATTTTTAAATTTAGAAATTAATTTTTTATGATAAAATCAACCGTTTTGAAATCTTTCTACAATTTGAATGGCCATTAAAATATTACAATTTGAATGGCCATTAAAATATTTTTTTTTAAATTGAAAAATTAATATTTAATTTGTGATAATAACCAACATTTTTGAAATTTAATCTTATCTAACTATATATTTTCCTTCCATTGAATCTTAATTTTCATTTGTATCTCTACACCTCTTACTCTCTCCTACTATTGTTCTTATCTGATAATTTTTATTTTTTATTTTTACAGGTGGCAGAGAAGTGATAAACATAAATAGCTCTCCACTAACCTAAATCTTAAATCCCTCTCAGGTTAGGTTTTTTTTCACTTTCTTTCTTTCCTTTCTTTGAATTATAAATAAGAAAACTAAATTTTGTTTATAGGTTCCCTTTTAATTTTTGATCTTCTTTTCTCATTATTTTTTTGAACTCTTATTTTCTCATGATTTAATTTCTCATTTTTTACCTCTTCTGTTTCGCTTTGGGTCATTGCTTTCTTTTTTTTTTTTTCAATTTGCTTTGAAGGGAGTGTTTTTTTGGGTTATTAATATTATTATAGGGAGTGTTTTTTTGGGTTATTAATATTATTATCATTTATTGGATATTAAAATTAATCAATATTTTATAGTTTATACAAATTTAATATTATTCTCATTTCTCACTTCTAAGGAATTCCTAAAACTACTTAATTATAGTTTTGAAATAATTAATAACGTCTAAGACAATAAATTGGTTCATCTTAGAAGAAACCAAATAATTTGATCCAAAAACTCTTAGTTGGGCATTTTATGAAAGGTAATTATTAGCAATTTTTTTAATTAATTTTGTTGTTATTAAACAATCATATATTTAAATTGTCAATTATTTAGAATTTATAAAATAATTGATTTAATTTGCATTAAATTTTTATTTAGATATTATGAATTTTAAATTTGGTATTGTAAGTATATTATAAAATTCATAAATTATAGTTTGAACAAAAAAAAAAGTAATAAGAATTATCTAGAAATCCTCTTTATCAAAAATTTTATTTACCGTCTAAAATTTATGTCTTCAAAAATCGTTAAAATTTTCTTTTTCAATTGTAAATAATATATGAATTATTAATTTTCTTTTGTATAACTTTCTATTTTTTTAATCTATTTAAATTATTTATATATAAAGTTAAAACTAAAATATTTTTCTTCATTTGGAATTTGATAGATATGAATAGAAAGGAATTTGTTATTTTTTTATGTTTACAGAAATAATAGTTTAATAATATTTTATTTTATTTATTATTAAGTAATTAAATTAAAAATAAGTATTTATTTATAGATTATCACATATGTAAATTATTGAATCGTAAATCTTTATGTAGGTATACTGTATTTAAATGTTTTGGGATTATATTAAACATTAAACCTAGATAATTAAACTGATATATTATCCATATTAATTTATTTGAATCGTAAACTTTATCTATATACTTATTTAAATTGTTTGAATTATTATAAACATTAAACCTAGATAATTAAACTATATTACTAATTAAATTAAAAATAATATTTATCTATGATAAGATACAATATTTAAATTGTTTGAAGTATAAATTTTATCTGAAACCTAGATAATCAAATTATATTTTACTAATTAAATTAAAAATAATTTTTTTATAGATTACCCATATTGAATTATTTGAATGGTAAAATTTTATCATAAAATGTTTAAATTGTTTAAATTATAAACTTTAACTGAAACCTCAATATGACTACTTGAATTTTTTAATTATTTAAAATAAGTTAATTGCATTGCAATTTCTATAATACGATAATCTAATAAACTGCCTGTGGAAAAATAAATATTTTAATAATATACTAAACACGATTTATAAAATAAAATAACATTACTCTTTCAAAAAAAATAATAAAATAACTTAAAGAAAAAACAAGTTTTTAATTTATATTTTTAAATTATAAATTATGAAGAAAAAACAAGTTCTTTAAATTTTTTCATGGTCAATCTTAGACCGAGGTACATCCCACTTCCAACCTCAGGATCCTGCAATTATTAAAATAATCTAAAAGACCTTAACACTTGAAAAATGGCCTAAATATATTTCATTTCACAAGAAAATTAGAAAGGAAGAGAGCAACTAGATTTAAGTAATTTCATTATGATACATAACTTGTTTGGCATCAATCCTGCACCAGTTGGGCAGGTTGGACGGAGAACATTGCATTTGCATTTGCAGCCTGCCAATATATATTGACATGAGATAAATGTGACAGCTATGTTGTATGGAAACGCAAAAGTAGACATGGGAAAAGGACATTTTAAAAATTATAAGAAAATATAAGAAACAGAACTGTAAGGCAAATGCGTAAATAAAATATAAGAGACAAATCAGTATAAACCATCAAAGATATCTAATGATAAGTCAAAATCCAGTCAATATTAGTCATATCCAAAAGAAAAAAAAAATCATTTACGAGTTCCACGATCATAAAAAATAGATATTTTGTGGATTTGTATTCCACGCCTCCACTAGTTATTACGCAATTTACGGGAAATGACCTTGAACGTTTATGAGGAGTTTCCAGACATTTTCAAAACGTAGAAATAGCAGCCAAAGAGAGTTCCCATGCAACATGGTGAATAGTAATAGCGAAAACAGCAGTTTATCAACTTCCACAATTACCCACAAAAGTGGTTCATATTCTGATGGTCATTTGTGGAAGGACCAATTGTACAAACTATTTTTGTTTTTCTTAGAGACTTTGAAGTTATTTTTTCCCTTCCCAATATCTGGCTTCTAGTCAGAACAGACAAATTCAGATTGTCCTACAAGAATGAAATGTCTCCAGTTAACAAACTTGTAACAGAGAGAAAAAAACTCTTTAAACATTTGAAAGAGGGAGAAAGGATGAAATTCGTGCCAGAAATATCAATTCAAAACTATTCTTCTCTGAATAAGAGTTATAGAATCTCATTGTTTTATATGGCTTTACAATTAGAAGTATTCTGATAAAGAAAATTACAAATTCCATACTTACTCAAAACACAAATATCACTGTCAAGTTTTGAGCAAAAGTCATCTTGAATTGCTCATTAGGATTCTATAGTTCTAGCAGAAATATGGTTAATAGCCGCCATTTTCAGAAGCTCATGCTCTGGTTCTTCAGTTTTGGTTATACAGAGAGAACTTGTAGAGAGGTTGTTCAGAGATCGACAGAGAGACAGAGAAAGAAAGAGAAGACCGATGCGTTACGATTGAGAAGTTGGCTTTGGTTTTTATTGTTGCAGAGCCAGACAGTGAAGAAGAAGAGAGGAGAATTTTTTGTTTGGATGTTGGGACAGTTGGCTGCGCCTCCGCTGCTTAAGTTTGATTGAGTTTTCTTTTTGTGATGGAAGTAAAAGAAGGTCTACTCTCGCAGTCGCGGGTTTCATGTGATGGGAAGTAACACAAAATAACTTCACAACAAAAACTTCCCCACTTCAATGAATCTATTAGGAGTAACAATGAGTAACAAATTCAAGTAACACAAGTCCCCAATAACTTCACAACAAAAACTTCCCCACTTCAATGAATCTATTAGGAGTAACAATGAGTAACAAATTCAAGTAACACAAGCTGCCCCAAATCATGCACAATCAAAAATAACATTCACCACACAAATACAAATCTTTTTACGTGGAAAACTCCTCCGATGTGAAGGATAAAAACCACGGGACCTCTCCTCCGGTCCAAGGAAATAAAGTTTACTATCACAAATATTGTCTTACAAATTGCAGCAAGCTACAACCACAAAAAATGTAGCTATACCACAAACAACCACAAACAAATGCGTAGCAACACAATGGAGTGATCACAAAACACAGCTACTGTTCTAAATACATTTAAAAATGTTCTACTCATCCAAAAATTAAACTGATTGGCCAGAACTCATCCAAAAATTAAACTGATTGGCCAGATTCAAGAATTGGATGTTAGGAACATGCTCACCAAAAATCAGCTCAACCCGACAAAGGGTGACTGCCGAAACGCTGAAGAAGATGAAGCTATGCAGAGCTGGAAGCAGAACAGGACAGCTTCAGATTCAGAGCCATAACTCAATTTCTGAACCTCCAAATCCAAATCCCTTCGGTGAGAATCAAGAAAAGAGAGTAAAGAACAACAAACCCAAATATCACAAAGATCCACGGTTGGAACTCCGGGAATCTCCAGAAAACGATGGCTGGTGCTGGATGGGGCTGTGCAGAAAAAAAAATCCCTCTCCTCTCCTCTTTTTTTCTGTTTTTCTCACACGATTTTGGATGTGTGAATAAATCAAATAGCAGCCAAAAATATCATAAATATGGCTGTTAGTTGAGGGGCAAAATTGTAAAACAATAATTAGTTTAATGGACTTCAAAATATGGGTTTTTACCAATAATTAGTTTAAATTGGACTTCCAAATATGGGTTTTTACCACATAGGAAGGGAACCCCAAAACTCAAACAATTCTCCCCCTTCCCGACATAATGTGGAAGAGGTGCCCAAACCGGCACTCAAAAACCGGCATACTATCAAACTTCATTCTTGGTAGAGACTTTGTGCACATATCAGCACCCATTATCATCCGTATGAAATCTTCTCAGCTCAACTGACTTAGAATCCAAAACATTCACGGCATCCAATGATATCTCACATCAATATGTTTAGAATCTACCATGAAAAGTTGGGATTTCTTACCAAGATGGAATAGCACTCTGGCTATCGCAAATAAAACATACCTTTCCTGCAGATAAGCAAAATAAAACATACCTTTCCTGAGTAAAGCCAAGCTCATTCACAAACTTTTTCATCCATAGCAACTCCTTGCATGCTTCAGTAGCTGCAATGAACTCAGCCTCTACAGTAGATAAAGCAATACATTTCTACAACCTGGATTGCCATGCCACAGCTTCCCCTGCAAATGTAGTCAAGTACCCAGAAGTAAACTTTCTAGAATCAATATCCCCAGCCATATCAAAATCAGTGTAACCACAAAGCATAAGCTTTTCAAACCCAAAACACAACTTCAAAAAACATACTTTAGTCGTACCTCGAAGATACCTGAAAATCCATTTCACTGCAGCCCAATGTTCCTTTCTCGGATTTGAAAGAAACCGACTCATTACTCCGACTAAGTAAGCAATATCTGGCCGTGTACAGACCATGGCATACATCAAGCTTCCAACTGCTAAGCATATGAGATCTTTTCCATCTCTTCCTTCTCTCCATCGGTAGAAGGACATTGTTTTGAGCTTAATTTCAAGTGATTAGCAAGAGGACAACTAACCGCTTTAGCATTCTCCATTTTGAACCTTTGAAGTACCTTCTCAATGTACTTCTCCTGTGACAACCATAATTCTTGCATTTTCTGTCACGAATGACCTTTATGCAAGAATCTTGCTTTTGCCGAGGCCCAAATCCTTCATAGAAAAGACTTGCTCAAGGGTCTATTCTTCAAATTCATAATTCTGAGAAGTTTAGACCTATAATAAGCTATCGTCAACAATACAATTAGCAAAATGATAAAAGTCATTGTCAGAAAAAACTTTTGCACAAAAACACAATGATCAGAAGTTAGTCCTTTTTGTAGCCTTTGCTAACCAATAAACAGGAGCTCAAAACTTCTTATACCCATTGGCTTCGCGTGCTTGTTTTTAATACCATAACAAGCTCTTTTTCAAATTGCAAACATATTTTCTTTGCCCTTCACCACAAAACCTTCAGGCTGCTCCATATAAATTTTCTCTTCCTAAGTCACCATGCAAGGAAATGTAGTTTTTTCACACCAGTCTGCCAATCTCTAAATCAAGTGTAGAGCTAAAAAACCCAGATTAACCCCTAAATAAGTGTAGCAGCTAAACCCAAGATAACCCTAATGGAAGACATCTTAACCACTGGTGAGAAAATTTCTTCAAAATCAATCCCCTTTCTCTGACTAAAGCCCTTGACAACTAATCTCGTTTATACCATGGGGATGATGAATTCTCTTCATGCTTCGCCTTATAGATCCACATATTCTTCAAGGCTTTTCTATCTTTAAGAAGCTTCACCAATTCAAAAGTATCATTGTCATATAAGGATTGCATTTCATCTTTCATAGCAATAATCCATTTTGTCTTTTCTTCACTGTCAACAGCTTCTTGGTAGTATTCTGGCTCATCTGCATCTGTCAACAATACATACTCAGAGAATGACCTTGGTAGATGGAATTATGATTTTCTGGTAGACCTTCTGACTGTAGACCTTCTGACTGGAGCCTCTTGTTGTCCCTCAAATGTCTCATACTGATCATCAATTGCATCATCTACAGGAATATCAACCTCATCTGCCTCTTCAATATTATCCTGAAGATCAACCTGATTTCTAACATCAACTGCAACAGGTGTTGAAGCTGACGGAACTAGATCTACATCAACCAAGCTATTATTCTGAGGTTTTGATTTCTCCACTTTGCCAATATCTTCAATAGTCTGATATTCAATAAAGACCACATCACGGCTTCTGTAAACTTTCTTCTCAATAGGATCATAACACCTATAGCCAAACTCATCTTGACCATAGCCAATGAAGATACACTGTCTTGTCTTCATCTAGCTTGCGACCTTTCATTCTTTAGGAACATGAACAAAACATTTGCACCAAAATACCCATAGATGATCATAAGAAGGGCTTTACTTACCATTACCAAAAAAACTATCAGGAAAACATCATTATGCAAAGGAAACGGGTGGGAGTAAGATTGATGACATGTGCAAACTGCATACCAATGCCTCACCCCAAAAGGAATTAGGTTAGTTTTGCATACAATGCCTCACCCCAAAAGGAATTAGGTAGTTTTGCATCTGAAAGCACACATCTAACTCTCTCCATCAAAGTTCTGTTCATCCTTTCTGCCAAGCCATTCAATTGTGGAGTCTTGGGAGGTGTCTTCTGATGTCTGATACCATGCTCTCGACAATAAGAATCAAATGACCCACAATATTCACCTCCATTATCAGTATGAACACATTTCAACTTTTTACCTGTTTCTCTCTCAGCATAAGTGTGAAATTCTCTAAATGCACCGAGTACTTGATCCTTTGACTTTAACACACGAACACAAAGCTTTCTTGAGTGATCATCAATAAAAGTCACAAAGTACTGTGCACCACCAAGTGACTTATCCTTCAAAGGACCACATACATTTGAGTGTACTAGCTCTAACAACTCTTCTTTTCTAGAAGGAGGATGATGTCTAAAGGAGATGCGTTTCTATTTTTCGGCCAAACAATGCTCACAAGTGTCTAACTCTCCACCTTGCAAACCAGAAAGCAAATTCTTCTTAGCTAGAATATTCAGACCCTTTTCAATAAACAATCCCTGTGGATACGATACTTTCTTACTCTATACTACTTGTTGCGATTTCGTACACTTGCGAAAAACGCTGTCAGCCAACACAAACCTGAACCTCTAAACCCTTTAGCCACCACCAAAGAGCCTGTATAAACAATGCCATGATTAAACAAATTGGTGTCATATCCATAATGATATAAAGTTTCACAGGATATCAAATTCAACCTCACATCTGGCGCATGTTTAACATTCTTAAGTATCAACTTCATACCAAGGTTAGTCACCACAGTTACATTGCCAATGCCCACTACTCTGGATACAGATTCATTTCCCATCAGTAAAATTCCAAAATCACCAGGAGTGTAAGATGTGAAGAATCCTCTCTTTGAAGCAACATGGTGTGTAGCTCCACTATCAAGTACCCAAAGAACCTCATTGCTGGCAACATTAATCATACTTCCATCATGAACAATAGCCAAATCAATTGAAGTAGCAACACTGACACGATCACCATTTTCATCATTACCATTCTTTTCTTGCTTACCTTTATTGCGTTTGTTATCCTTTTTCCACTTGTAACAGTACCATTTAATATGCCCAGATTTACCACAATAATGACATTCAAGGTCCTTATACCTTGACTATGATTTACTCCTACTCTTGCTTCTACTGTTGTGATCATGACTTCTACTTTTGCTTCTCCCTCTGTTTTCAGTAAATAAAATATCTGACTGTGATGTGGAAGCACCCTGAGTTCTCCTTCTTACTTCTTCATTCAGAACACCACTCTTCACATACTGCATAGTTACAACACCATCAGGCGCAGATTTTGTCAAAGATACCCTGAAGTTTTCCCAAGAGTTAGGAAGTGTATTCAACAACCAAAATCCCATAATATCCTCATCAAATCTGACACCCATATTGGATAACTGATCAAAGATACCCTGAAATTCATTTACATGGTCAAGTACTGAGCTCCCTTCTTTGTACTGCAGGCGTATGGCTTAAGATACCCTGAAAATTCATTTTCATGGTCAATACTGAGCTCCCTTCTTTTGTACTGCAGGCGTAATGGCTTGCTTAAAGTAAGAACAACTTGTTGTTACGATCAAGTTTGTAGTAAGCATTACAACAGTATTCTAAGCTTTTCACCATTAAAGTTTTTGGCAATTGTGTATCATTAACAATATGATGTAATATACAGTTAATCTCACGCCAACCCATCGTGCCTATAAATTAACCACGATAATTTGCTGGGAATGTTTAAACTGCTGCAGTTCGTTCCGATACAGATCTAGACTCAGGCTATATACGTGGACGTATGGTGCGAAAATACATGGCGAAAGTGTAAGGCTATCTTCTAAAAAACGCGGATGTCTTAGTTCATCGGTTTCCTTTCCAAGCTTGTGATAGTTGTTGCTCTATCTCACATCACGGATCCTATAGCTGATTTAAACTACCATTATTACCTCCATAATTAAACAAAAGCAAAAAACTGGCTCAATTAGACAAAATAACGCAAGCTCTGCATTACCAAACTAGTGATGGGAACGTAACGACAACGAGCTATTACTACAAAAATTTTCCCGTACACCACTTTGGAAGATGAAATCTATTAGGAGTATGACAATGAGGTGAACAAATTCAAAGATAGACACTATGAGCTTTTGCCAGGACCAATCGTAGGATGGCCCACACTCGAGAAATAACATACACATTAAAATTCGAAGGCATAATCTTTTTTATATATACGTGGAAACTCCTATGCCGAGTGTTGCAAAATAATGTTTAATTCATATTAGATGATAAAAAAACCACGGCGGACAGACGTCTCTCTGCTCGATCTACTATTAAGTGATTTAATTAGGATATCAATTAATCGGGGGCTAATTTTGGTCAACATTCATATAATATGGGTACAGTTCCACAGTTGCTCACGTAGCACATATAATTAATTGATCCTAATAATACAGAATTACAGCTACGCTCACAACCACTACAAATAGTGTAGACATTATAATCACATATCCTACACCTACAAACAACCACAAACAATAGCGTGTAGGTTAGCAACACACAACACTGGAGATTGATTTCACAGAAAATCACAGATGACTTAGATAGTTCAGTGATGAATCTATAAATGATTCTATCTTGCATTTATCAATAATATATATCATCTGATCAGAGTTATGACACTAGTATTCAGAATGCGTTATATGGTGAGTCTTAGTGCTGAAGCTCTTGCACCAGAGTTTCACAAAAATCAAGCTCAATCCGACAAAGAGCCAGAAATGGCTCGATATATATATATACAGAGCTGGAAGCAGGATAGCTTCGGATTCAGAGCCATAACTCAATCTCCGAACCTCCCAAATAAAATCCCTTGGTGCAGAATCAAGAACAGCTGCCGAAATGCTGAAGAAGATGAAGCTATACAGAGCTGGAAGCAGGATAGCTTCGGATTCAGAGCCATAACTCAATCTCTGAACCTCCAAATCAAAATCCCTTTGGTGAGAATCAAGAACAGAGAGTAAAGAACGACATACCCAAATATCACAGAGATCCAACGGTTGAAACTCCAGGAATCTCAAGAACACAATGGCTGGTGCTGGATGGGGCTGTGCAGAAAAAAAAATCCCTCTCCTCTCCTCTTTTTTTCTATTTTTCTCACACGGTTTTGGATGTGTGAATAAATCAAATAGCAACCAAAAATATCATAAATATGGCTGTTAGTTGAGGGGCAAAATTGTAAAACAATAATTAGTTTAATGGACTTCAAAATATGGGCTTTTACCACATAGGAAGGGAATCCAAACCCAACATTATGCACCTTCTGATTATTGTGGATCTCTATTTTCTCAAGTTTTATATTTTTAATTGAAAGATTTTTTTTAAAAAAATAATTATTTCGTCTTTTATCATTGACAAAATTAACTAATTCGTTGTTGCAATTTAACAGTATTAATTAATAGTCCTTAAAATTTAATTTTCTCAAACTATTTGATCCTTCCGTCTATTTTTCTCAAATTTTAAATTAAAACGTGTAAAAAGCAAAAGTGGCGAGAGAATTAATCTAAAATGACGGTCATCGCCCGTTAACCTAAACTATCTTTCTTCCTTGCACGGAGCACTCCAAGTGGTCGGTTGAGAATGTCAGAAAGCATGTAAAATTATCAGATAAAAACCTAGCTCTCCAGTTCAACAAACAGAGTATCGCTTGTAAATTTTAATTAAATTTAACATTATCAATACTGCCTTAAAAAATAAAAAATAAAAGAAAGAAAAGATAATGACTAACTTATCGAAAAAAAAAGGCAGACTTATCGAAGAGGAACTGAGAATCCCTCAGAAAGGAAAAAAGCAGAGTAAGCGACAAGAAGAGAATTACGAGGAAAAAGAATCGCACGGTAGAGCAAGTTAATGGCAGCAAGTCGGGACCAGCGGTCATCGTCTGAGTTGGTTGTTTTTGTGGTTACGGGTGTAGTTGTTGAGGTGGTGGTGGTTGTTTTTATGGTTGTGGGATTAGTTGTTGAGGCGGTGGCAGTGGCAGAGGCAATTGCTGAAGAAGAGGTGGAAGCGAAGTCGTCTATGAGGAGAGCAATGGAAAGAATTGCAGAGAGTTGGTGTTGTTGATGGTGGAAAATGCAATAATTACTATACTAAGCTACAGATCAACGTTTTTAGAAATGAAAAAAAGGAAGTATATTTTTAACACTTGTTCTCATGTATATGGTCAAATATTTCATGTTCACACTTTGAAATTTGGGCGTTAGTTAATATCTTATTTGAATGTATAGATCTTTTGGTGAATTGTAGTTCGCACACAAGATGTTTGATCAAATGTCTGATTGAGACTTACTTTCTTGTAACTATTTAAAACATTACATAATCGGCGAACAGTTAAAGAGAAAGAGATAGAAATGGAGAAAGAGGGTTGTCTTCTCTTTGAGTGCAGTTGTCTAGTTGTTTGCTGTTGATGGTGTATTCTGTAAGGATGGAGGAAGAGATAGACTAGGTTATTTTAGAATTTTCATTACTTAATGTCAGCATTATTTCGTATTTTTCCATGATTTTAACGGTAAATTTTGATAAATTTGACTGCAGGACAAAGTAGTCTAATAGAATTAAACCTTAAGGGCTATTAATTAATATTGTCATTATGTAAGGATGAATGAGTTAATTTGATCAAACTTCAAACAATATAATTATTTTCCCTTAATAAAATATAAAGAATATAAAGTACTGATAAAAAGTGTAAGATCTTGATGGATAAAAGAAAATGGTTAAATTTAATAAAGATAAATTACCTCCTATTTAGTTGGCTAATAAATAAAATAAGAAGTTATTGTTCATTTTTTGATATTTTCAAAATATTAATTAATACTATGCATAAATTCAAAACAATAGTCATTTAAACATTACGGTGAACCTCTCTGAATTTTAGAGGACATCTCAAAGGAATTGCAAGATAAATTATGCCTTTAAGCATAATAAATTTGTATTAGCTTATAAAGTTAGAGGTTATAAAAAGTACATAATTAAATTGAATGAAAAAAAAAATAGGACTATTTACTTCATCTCAAAAACTTATTATTTATTTAATTATTTTATGCAAATATAAGCAATACAAATAGGTCAAAATAAATAAAGTAATTTATAAAAAATAAATAACAAGTGAGAAGACGGCTACAAATAAAGACTACAAATGCGTGCAATGCGCGTTAAAAAATCTAGTTATATAATAATATTTAATTAAATTGATTATATTCATTTTTTATTTGAATTTAAATACTATTCAATTAAACACATTAAATTAAAAAATATAAAAATAGAAAACTAGAAATTTTTTTTTATCTTGACCTTAAAATAAAATCAATTAACAAATATAGTTAAAATTTCAGTTAAAAAATACGAAGTGTATATTAAAATATTTTAACTCAATTGAAAGAAAATTATATAAATTTATTTTATATTAATTTAGTATATTAAAATATTTTAAACTCAATTGAAAGAAAATTATATAAAATTTATTTTATATTAAATTTAAATTTACTAAAAAAATTTAAAAATAAGTTAAATAAAACTATTAATAAAATAATAAAATGATTGAATAGTAAATGATAAATTGATATCTATGACTAACTTAGCTATATTAGCTAACTTTTATTATAAACAATTCTAAAAAAATAATAAAAAATAATTCAATTAAAAGAATTTAAAAATCATTGCTCATTATTTAAATTTATTATTGTACTTCCAATAGTTGAACATAAATCGTATGAGTAATATCTTAGTTATGAATTATAATATAACTCAATTAGAAATCTTATTAAAATAGCAATTTATTGTAGATTACCAATATAAATGTTTAATACTTATAGAAAAAATCACCATCACAATTTTATTTTTCTTTGGCCACAAGGTATATTATTGTTTTATGTCAAAGGCTTTTCTTCTTATCATTTAATTCACTTCTTAATCTTAAAGATATTATTTTGATTGAGTTATGATTATTTTTACTTTTCATATTGTTTCAATCATAAAGTTTTATTTTTTCATTCCATTTTGATTTTTTACAATATTTATTCATTTTATTTTTTTATATTGTTCCAAGAATGAAATGTCTCCAATTCACAAACTTATAACAGAGAAAGAGAAAAATCATATAATGATTTACATAATAATTATGTTCAAGATTGAAAATGATAAATGCATTTTTTGAGTTCTCAAATAAGATTGAAAATGATAAATGCATTTTTTGAGTTCTCAAATTTATATCATATTTATTTTTTATTTAAATTTAGTTTATTGTAAAATTAATATAGCTATTGAGTTCTTGCTTTACTTAAATAAAATTCAATATTGAGACAATAAATAACAAAATGATTATATAAGTAGAAATAAGGATAAATATTAACTCTTATTACTCAGATTACCTTAAAATTAAAAATGAACAATAAAAATTCTTTAAGGGCATTTGGTTCAACTTATTGTTGATTTATACGCAGTAATTAAGTTATTGATATTCTTTAATGATTTCAATCAGCCGTTAATATATATTTTGAAGTTTTTTTAGTTGATTTGTATCTATATTTTATTTGAATTTTAACCCTACAAATAAGTTTTCTATTAAATATAATTTTGAAAATTTTAGATAATATTTTTTATTTAATAATATATTAAAAATAATAAACTCACCATATATACTATTATTATACAACATCTATATAATATATAAAAGTAGAACAATTTGCATTATATGAAAACTAAGTGTATAACCTTCTGAAATTGCCAACTGTAAGGAGGAACAATGGAAACCAACAAATTTGATTAATTATTAAAAATTAAATAATAAAAAATAAGAACAGTAAGAACCAACAATTAAATTTTGACCAACAATTAATTATCACAAATGTTTTCTACAAAATCAATCAAACTAGATTTCCTAGAGTAGGGACCAACAATCATATACACTTACACTTTTTATTTTTATTTTATTTTTTACTTTTTATATTTTAATATTTCCCCAACTCTCTTTTTGTATGGCAACGTATGCATATAATAATTTTTAAAAAATAAGACATCCACACACTTAAAATACAAAACACTAAATAAGTAATACATTAATATTTTAAATAAATAAACAATCATTTTAAATTAATAACAATCATTTATATAAATTATAAAATATAAAATAAAAAAAAAAAATAATTTCTTATTTCAATGACACAAAGACAAATTTAAAAAAAAAAACTTCATTTTTTATTGGTAATAAAAAAAAATCTTGACTGATTAGCCCGGTGTATTGAGTAGTCTCATATAACAAGAATTAAGTTGCACGGACACGGACACGAGATATAGGAACGTGTGAGATACGACAATCTTTAAAAAGGTAAGACATCCATACGCTTAGGATACAGTATACTTGTCACGACCTGATTCTGTGGGTCGGACCGGCACTAGGACCCAGGTAAGCTTAAGGCCCCCGAGGCCCGTAGTAAGCCTGAAACACTAGAATATATTATCTCAGTATAAATTTCAACATTTAGCCCATATGATTATGAAAAATAAACCTCAAGATTTTTATTATTTCTCAGCCCAAGTTTATCTTCTACAACATTTCATAGTTCGGGCCCAATTTACAATAACATTTCATCAGTTCGGGGCCCCAATTTAACAATTACAGTTTACATTTCTAATATGGGCCTCATAGAATTACTACTGTCGTCTATGTTAATACACGATAAATATATGTTAATTCTACAGAACTGCGGGAGTCAACTAAACTCTTTGGTAAGCATAGCTTTTTTAAATACACATAATTACATAGTTAAAATAATCATGGAACTAGGAAAAATCTCTAATTGTTCCGTGCGCCGAAAGAAACATAGCCTAAATTCGAATTAAAAGAGAAAACTTACTTCCCTGAAAAAATCAAACAAGAACATGTGAGTTTTCTAAGGAGTAATAATTATTGCAACAATACAACGCAGTCCACACAAATGTGGTAAACATAATCAAATCTAGTCCCATCCGACTAGTTTTATATGCTCACGCGCCAGTCCAGTCACACAATGGGCATGTCACCAAAGCACTCACGAAACAATATCACCTTCAAATAATCGAGATTACGTGTAAATTAGTCATTTAGTGGGAGTCACCGAAGCGCCCCGATAAGCCGTCCTCGCACATGGCTCATCCTCTCACAATGTGCACGCAGGGGGTAGCCGATCCCCCATACTGGCCCGAACCGGTCTAATCCTCACTTGACCCCAGCCCTCATTGTTTTTTCTATCCTTCTCTTTTCTTTTTCAATACCAAACTAGGAGGCAACCCGGTGTCTCCATCCCATCTAGATCATCAAAAGCGCTCACAACAGGAAGGCCAACCCTGCCGGGCTGGCGATCAAATCTAGACTGTCCGGTGCGCAAGCGGACGAGAAGCCAACCCGTGGTTAAACGGTAACGGTAACAGGTAGGTTGCACACGGGGGCGCCCGGGATCTCCCTATTTACCCGGACTAGAACGGTAATGATCCATATAACAGTAACGATATATAACGGTAACGGTAATTCAGGATCCATATAACGGTAGCGGTCTCCACAAACTCACAAACCCATGGTGACCCACTTCATCCCAATTCCACACAAGCAAAGCACAAAAATATCACAACACAATTAATCAAACATTGCAATCGAATGCAGACAAATTAATCAATTAGACATCGTAATGTAATGTACAATTAAACATCCAAAATCAATGCAAATAAATAAATAAATAAATAAATAGTAGTAACAATAAACAATAATAATAAAATAAATAACAATATTAATAATAATAATGAAGATAAATAAATAAATATGTAAATAATTAAATGAATAATAAAGATAATAAATAATCAGAGCACTATATTTTATAGAGTTTAAATCTAAAATAAAACTTATTAATTATGTTATTACTTAAAACTTAGTCTAAGTTTATTGAATTTCGGCAGCACGTCCCTAGAAAATTGGACTATCCACCTGTTTAAATATCAAATGTTATTAATGATATTTATTCAATCAATAACAACAGCCCCATCCGTCGGGCAATCCAAATCATACTTAATTCCCCAACCTCCTTTCAAAACAACCATGTCAACACGCACCAATTAATTTACAAATTATAATAACCTCCAGCATGTTTCCAACGGACATCCAAGCATGTTCCAACGACATTATTAATTATTCTCTAACTAATTATCAAATAAATGTACAATTTATAAACAAAACTTGTATCATTAAGTTAAATTCAACCATCCTCGTTTGATAGTTACCTAGCCTTTAAATATTATAGAACTTTTTATCTTCATTTCTTCATCCTTGCTTAAAGGTGACAATCACATATTCATACCTTTATCATACTTTAAATCAGCCAATAAGAACAAATGCCTCAATTAAATTAAAATTTAATGAGTACATCTTACCAAGAAATCCAATTTACAATTTAAAATATACCAACTAACTAATTCTTAACAAGAATTAAATCTACTACTTCAAATATTCCATATCAAGCAATAATTTATATAAATGATTAAAAATAGCTGCTGCCACTACCAAAAGTTTCTCAATTCATTCGCCATTTCAATTTATAGTCCAATTGAAATGGTACAGTTAAGGTTTCCTTCATAACATACCAAGAACTCAACCAACGACCACAAGTACCAACTATCATACTAACGAATCATCATTTCCTTACAAAAATTCATAATAGATTCAATAATCTAGCTATTCTATATATGAATTCAATTTATAGATTCATAAATAGATTTCAATAATCTAGCTATTGCTATATATGATTCAATTTATAGCTTCCATTTTAATATATATATATTTATTTTATTTTTCTTTTTAAAATGCTAAAAATTTTCCTAGTTAATCTTCATAACATTTAGCTAAAGAATCTATTTCTATAATCAAACTCTGCTATTCAGAAGAGATCAAAATTATGAAATGTATGAAATAGAGGTTGAAAAATAATTTATCCCGCTAGGTCGAAATGTTCTTGGAAAAGAAAGCAGATAGCGCGGACTGGGAAAATAATTTACCCGACTAGTCGAAAATTTGAAAAGAAAGCAGATAGCGCGACTGTACCTATTGCGAGCAGCTCCTGGGTTTGCTGCGCCAGCCGGAACAGGAAGGGGAGAGTGAAGAAGAGAACGAAGCTTCTTCACCGACAAGAGAGAAATCGACGCCGCCGGAAAATCAAGCGGGAGGAGGCTCGACGCGATTTTCCGGTCGAAGGATGTCGCGGCTCTCCTGCAACTTCTGCGCATGCTAGAGACGAAAGAGAGATGAGAAGGTAGGCCGGAATCTACTGTGGCGTGGAGGCGACGGCAAGGCATGGCGCTGGTCTCCGGTGATCGAAAAACGAGAGGAGGAGACGGCCAGGCGAGGTCGCGCTGGAGGAAGAAGAAGAAAGGAGAGAAAAAAGGAAAGAAAGAAAGTAAGAAAAGTCGGTTTTCTAGCAAAATTCTAAGTGCCATTCCGGTTTCGATTCAAAATGGTTTGGTCTTAATTTGATGATTTTGGCTTGATTTTTGCTTGATTCCTCCCTACGGCCTCGGATTTTTCCACTGGTTCTCAAGTTATTCGTGGTTTTCGAAATCAATTTCCATTTCGGGTTCGGTTCCGATTTATTTTAATTATTTAGTTGGTGTCCATTATATTTTCTTCCATTTTTACTCAATATTAATAATAAAAATATTAATAGTAACAATATTTGGTTTTTGGATAATTAATTTATATATATTCATAATAAGTTAAATTAAGGGGTTTCGTGTTATTTCTCAAAAATTTTAATCGTTCTCAAATTGACAATTCCGATGATATATTTGGGCTTAGGCCCAACTCACAAACTTGGGCTCGAATTGAGATTGTTTGGTATTTATAGCTCATATAGTTGAAAAGCGAGATTTTTGATTTAATAAAAATTCGAAAGTTTTGAAAATAAAAATTCGGGGTATTTCAATACTAAATAAGTAACACATTAATATTTCAAATAAATATACAATCATTTATAATAAATCATAAACATAAAATAAAAAATACTAAATTTCTTATTATAGTGACACAAAAATAAATTAAAAAAATACTTCATTTTTATTGATAATAAAAAAAAACTTTAGTTGATTAACTTGGTGTATTGAGTAGCCTCATATATCAGTACACTAAATAAGTAATACATCTATATTTCAAATAAGTATACAATCATTTATAATAAATCATAAACATAAAATAAAAAAATACTAAATTTCTTATTTTAATGACACAAAAATAAATTAAAAAAATACTTCATTTTTATTGATAATAAAAAAAAAACCTTGGTTGATTAACTTGATGTATTGATTAGTCTCATATATCAGAAACTAGGTTGCATGACATAGACACGAGATAAGGAAAATGCACGCGATAAGAAATTTTGAAAAAAGCAGGAACAACAAACTTAGGAGACATTCACTAAATAAGTATAATAAATTAATATTTCAAAAATAAATTAATATTTCAAATAAATAAATAATCATTTGTAATAAATCATAAACATAAAATAAAAAAAAACACTAAATTTCTTATTTCAGTGATACAAAAAAATTAAAAAAAAACACTTCATTTTTATTGGTAAATAAAAAAACATTTGGTTGATTAGCATGATTTATTGAATAGTCTCATGTACTAGGAGTTTAGTTGTATGAATATGGGACACCAGATACGAAAATGTACGGATAAGAAATTTTTTAAAAAATAGGACATTAGCACACTTAGAACACACTACATTAAATAAGTATAACCATTCATATTTCAAATAAATAAACAATCACTTATAACAAATAATAAAGAAACACTAAATTTCTTATTTCAATGACATAAAAATAAATTAAAAAAAACACTTCATTTTTATTGGTAATAAAAAAAATCTTGGTCGATTAGCTTGGTGTATTTAGTAGTCTCATATGTCAGGAGCTAGGTTGTATGGACATGGGATACGAGATACGAAAATGTACACGATAAGAAATTTTTTAAAAAGTAGGACATCCACATGTTTAGGACACACTACACTAAATAAGTATAATACATATATTTCAAATAAATAAACAATCATTATAATAAATCATAAACATAAAATAAAAAACATTAAATTTCTTATTTCAATGACACAAAAATAAGTTTCAAAAAAACACTTCATTTTTGTTGGTAAAAAAAAAAAAAAACTTTGGTTGATTAGGTTGGTGTATTGAGTAATCTCATATATTAGGACTTAGGTTGCATGGACACATCACATGAGATACGGAAATGTATGCGATACGATAATTTTTTAAAAAATAAGACATCCACACGCTTAGGACACACTACACTAAATAAGTACAATACATTAATATTTTAAATAAATAAGTATCATTTATAATAAATCATAAATAAAAAAAACACTAAATTTCTTATTTCAATGACAGAAAAACAAGTTTAAAAAAAGATATTTAATTTTTATTGGTAAAAGAAAACTTTGGTTGATTAGGTCGGTGTATTGAGTAGTTTCATATACTAAAAGCTAGGCTACACGACACAGCACATGAGATACGGAAACGCACGCGATACAATAATTTTTAAAAAAGTAGGACATCTACATGCTTAGGACACACTACACTAAATAAGTATAATGCATTAATATTTCAAACAAATAATTAATTATTTATGATAAATTATAAACATAAAATAAAAAAAAGGCTAAATTTCTTATTTGAATGACAAAAAAAAAAAAAAAAAAAAAAAAAAAAAAAAAAAAACAAAAAAAAAAAAAAAAAAAAAAAACACTTCATTTTGTATTGGTAATAAAAAAAACCTTGACTAATTAGCTTGGTGTATTGAATAATTTCATATGACAGGAGTTAGATTGCACGGACTTAGGACATGAGACACAGGAATGTATGAGATATGATAATTTTTAAAAAAGATAAGATATCTACACGCTTAGCACACAGTACACTAAATAAGTAATATATTAATATTTCAAATAAATAAAAAATTATTTATAATAAATCATAAACATGAGATAAAAAAACACTAAATTTCTTATTTTAGTGGCACAAAAACAAAAAAAACAAAAAACTTCATTTTTATTGGTAATAAAACAAAATCTTGGTTGATTAGCCTGATGTGTTTAATAGTCTCATGTATCAGGAGCTACATTGTACGGACACATCACATGAGATACGGAAACGTACGCGATAAGAAATTTTTTAAAAAAAGTAGGACTTCCACACACTTAGAACACACTATGCCATATAAGTATAATACATTAATGTTTCAAATAAATAAACAATCATTTATAATAAATCATAAACATAAAAAATTAATTTCTTATTTCAATTATATAAAAACAAATTTGAAAAAAAAAAACACTTCATTTTTTATTGGTAATAAAAGAAAAACCTTAGTTGATTAGCCTGGTGGATTGATTAGTCTTATATAACAGGAATTACGTTGTACGGATACTGGACACGAGATATAGAAACGTACAAAATACAACAATTTTTAAAAATGTAGGATATTCACACGCTTATGACACATTGCACTAAATAAGTATAATACATTAATATTTCAAATAAATAAACAATCATTTATAATAAATCATGAAGATAAAATATATTCGATTTCTTTTTTCAATGACACAAAACAAATTTAGAAAAAAACACTTTATTTTTTATTGGTAATAAGAAAAAACATTATTCATTAGCTTAGTGTATGAAGTAGTCTCATATACAAAAAGCTAGATTGCATGGACAAGGGATATAAGATACGGAAATATACGGGATACAACAATTTTTCAAAAAGGTAGAACATCCATACACTTAGGATATACTACACTAAATAAGTGATACAATAATATTTTAAATAAATAACAATCATTTATGATAAATTATAAATATAAAATAAAAAAAATACTTAATTTCTCATTTCAATGATACAAAAATAAATTAAAAAAAAAAAACATTTCATTTTTTATTGGTAATAAAAAGAAACCTTGCTTGATTAGCTTAGTGTATGGAGTAGTCTCATATACCAAGAATTAGGTTGCATGGACACGGTCTATGAGATATAGAAACGTACACGATACGGTAATTTTTTAAAAAATAGGGCATCCTCATGCTTATGATACACTACACTAAATAAATAATACATTAATATTTTAAGTAAATAAATAATCATGTTCTGAGAACCAGACTGGTCATTGAACCAATAAAGGCAGGGATTCATTGAACTGGAGGGTTCAACCGGATTCAATACGGTTCAATCAGATTTTTTATATATAATATTTTTAAAGATATTTTTTAAAATACAATTAAAAATAGGATGTATAATGAAACAACCAAAATTTTTGTTTTCAAAAATTTTTCATTTAAATTTAATAAACCGACACTGTGGAAAATTTATTTAATTAGTTAATGCACATCAAAAATTGTATAGTGTTAAACCGATCATAAAAACCGGCTGAAAAATTCAAAAACCAATTGAAAACCATGATTTGGACCGAACCAAACCTGAATTGAACCAAACCAGCCCAACTCACCCAAACCACTTCTAGAACCCCCGTTCCCCTTATTTCCAGCGTCCACCTCCCACTTCCCCCACCCCCCCGGTTTGTGCGTTTTCCGATCACCGGCAACCTCCCCTGCCGCCGCCGTTCCTCCCTTTCTTCTTCTTCTTTTCTTTCTTTTCTTTTCTTTTCTTTCTTTCTTCACCTGCGTCTGCATTTCTGGCGAGAGACAGAACAGCAGAGTCGCGCCACCCACTCCATCGCGCGCCACCGCCGCTCCTCGCTGCAGCTCAACGTCGCAGCAGCTCACCGTTCCGCCCCTCTCTCCTTTCGAACCAAGCGGAGACAGTAGCTTAGAGAGGACTGCATCGCGCCACCACCTGCTCCACCACCAGATCGCACCATCGCGGCTACACAGCTCTTCCATTGCTTCAGCGTGTCTCCAGCCACCAAGAACGAGCGCAGCACCACCGCACAGTCGCGCCACCACCCCCCTGCTGTCCAGTTAAATCGCGCCACCTGCTCGCGGTTCCGGTGAGCGCAGCGACCTGTTTTGGTCGATTTAACGCCACTGCTCTCACCTTCTCTTCGTTCCGGCACGTGTAGCTCCCATTTCCGGTCAAACAAATTCCGGCAGCAATATATTGGGTATAAAAATTTAATTTTGGACTATTTTTAGAATTTTTTTTTTTAGTATTTGTGGTTAGCTAAATTAATGTTTGCATTGATTATATTTTGGCATATATTTCATTAGTGTTGATTTAATTAAGGAACCTTGATAATGATAAATTAATAGAATTAAAGTGTGGATTAAACTAGTTTAGGTGCAATGTTACTGTAATTATAAAATTATTGTTGTGATTGGAGGAGGATGGGAAATTTGACTTGATTGATTGGCCGACGGATGGCGGTGTGGATTGGATAAATATTTGATAAATTGTTGATATTTTATCAGGTGGATAGTCCAATTTTTAGGGGAGATGCTATCAAAATTTCGGTAGAAACTAGTTTAATTTTTAGAAATTGAATACGTAAATAGTTTATTAGATCAACTTCTTGATTCCTTAATTTAATAAGTCCTTTGTCTGATATAAATTCTTTCTTTGTATTCTTAAATTTCTTAGATTGTACGGGCCCATCTATTGCTCCACCTGGTCAGAATCAGAGTTAGAGCTTCAACTTCCGCCACTGTGAGTAATAATAAATAATGTATATCGGTATTGCATTTGCATAGCATTTATATACCGTGTGTGTGTGTATATATATATATATATAATTTATATACCGTGTGTGTGTGTTATATATTAATATATATATATATATATAACAATTTTAATATAAAATTTTAATATTTATATATATAATTGTTTTAATAACATCAGTATATTTTATGCATATTTTATAAATATAATATGTTACTATATATTTACTATTGTGCATTGAGATGAACTTGTGTAATGTGTAAAGTGAATTGCTTGATTACTTGTGTTGTGAATTATTATGCATTGTATGTCTAGAGTTGGGATGAAGTGGGTCACCATGGGTTTGTGAGGGCGGTCTATAAGACCGTTGGCCGTATGGGAGATCGGCACCCCGTGTGCACCTGATTATATGATCTGGATGATATGGAAAATCACAGGGTGACCTTCTGTTAGTATGGAAAAGAAAAGAGAGAATGGAAAAATAACGAGAGGGTTGGTCAAGTGAGGATTAGACCGGTCGGCTAGGTATAAGGGATCGGCTCCCTGGTGCACACGTATGAGAGGGCGAGCCATGTGTGAGGATGACTCGTTGGGGTTTTAGGTGACGCCACTGACTAATTTCCACTTGCTTGATTACTTGAAGGTGACATTACTCGTGGGTGTTGGTGTTGTGCCATATGATTGACTGTAGTATGCTCACTTTAGAATATTAGGGTGCATTATGCGTGAATGTGTGTGATGTTATTCACTGAGTTGCAAAACTCACCCCCCTCTCTGTCCAAACTTCTCAAGTAATAGGAAGTTGCTGAACCGATTGAAACTCTGCAAGTTTTCCTTGCAGAGCTACAAAAGTAAATTTATAACTTTTTGTTATTATTAATATTAGCTAATTTGTGTTATTAAATATGTACACTGTTCTACTCCTAAATTATTGTTGAACTCCGCAGTCGTAGGATATTGTGTATTTTTTTATTTATTTGGATGATCTTATTGTTTAATTAAGTGCATGTGAACTGGTAGCCCATATTATGAATGTGACATAATGTGATTAGGCCCCGATTAAATTGTATTCAAGATAATTGAGACTGAGCCATGATTGTGAAAATTATTGTATATATATCCTAATTTATATGGGTGGGCTTACCGTTTCTAATAATTTGTGTGGTATGCACGAGTTGAAAGATAGGCCTACTACGGGTCTCGGGGGCTTTATGCTTACCTAGGCCCTAGTGTCGGTCTGGCCCATGGATTCGGATAGTGACATATAAACACTAAATAATCTTTAAAAAAGTAAAAATGTCAGTTTAACATTACTAAAAATTAATTAATTATCATAAAATATAATATTGCTTACTGACAATCCATATAATAAATTGAAATCCAATTTACTGAAATTATCAGTTTGATTGATGTGAAAAAAAAGATGCATTCTAAATAGGCATAGATAAAAGTTATTTTTGTTTAAAAATAATAATAATTTGAGAGAAATGAAAAAAAAAATTATATGAAAAGGAGGGTAAAATAAAATATGCTGCAAATTATTATTTATATAAAATATTATTAATTTAACTACCCAAATGTGCTTACATTTCTAGAGATTAAAAAACTAAATAATTTTTTTCTTTGAGTATTGAGGGAGGGGAATTTAAATCTGGATCAATTGCTGGATCATATATGCACTTACCATTAGACTGTGCCTTGGTGTGCAAAAACTAAATAAAATTTAGACTATTGAAATTCATTAATTTATATTTTTCTTATGCATATATGAGTTCTTTTATTGCTAATGCATCAATATTAACGTGAAACAGGGTTTGGTAACAAAATCTCAGCCCCAGTTTAAATTTCAGCTTAATTTCCTTTCTTTCCTTGGTGTCTCAACGCTCAAACTCTCAAATAGATTGCCTTTCAGGCTCTTGATTCTCAATCCCATTTTTTTTCCTTATAAAAACTTACAAAGAAAAAAAAAAGAAGAAAAACTATTCTTCTTCTTCCTTCCCAAACAACTTATTCCTATATCCATTTTAATAACTTGGTTAGGGATTTTAACTCTGCGGGTCCCGTTTATATATGGCACAACCAAAGATGGTGTAAATTGAATTTTCTAAAAATTTGTTTTCTAAAAATTTGACTTTTAAAATACAAGATCAGAATTCTGTTGCAGCAGGATAAAAAAGCGTTCGTGAGAGTCAATTATCAAGTTTAGAACTTCCTCACAAAGCAGTTGCGATATTAGAAAGACTTTGTGAATAATAGTTATTACGTTTAGAACTACTTTACAAAGCTTATACAATATTAGAAAGCTGATTATAACTGATATTGTGATTTCTATTGAATATAAAAGGATAGATTACAACTTGGTAAAATCATAATACAAAAAATCCAGAGTTCTAATGTTCTACAAAGATAAAGTTTATTTACGTTTAGAAATAAGAACTCATAACAACTTTGTATTTATGAAAAGATTAACAATTATGTAAACAGAATATAAACAAGCAACACATTAGAAAATAAAAAAACATAAATACAGAGATTTATAGTGGTTCGGCACTAACTCCTCTATATCCTCCACTATATTATCTCTTTTCAAGGGTAAGAGACAAATCAACTTTACAAGGAAATATATAAACACTTAGTTGTAACCTTTGTCCCATTAGATTTCTGAAGGTTCTAGTCAACCTCTACCCTTTCTATTTTGCAGAGAACAAAAAACTCACATCAAGACATTAAATCTCACATCAAGACATTAAATCTCACACAAGGAGAAGGTCGCTTGATAACCTTTTACACCATAGCTTTTCACCTAAGCTATGACACAAATGTTTTTTCGTTTAAAAAACCTCTAGTCTACAATAGATTACAGCAATCTATATAGAATAGAGAGAAACACACTTATAAGCATAAGAAGAACAGAAAACAGATTTTGAAAATAGAAAGAAAGTTCAGAACTGTTCTTTAGAAAAAATTGTTACCAAATTTCTTTTCTCTTGAAAAATATCTTTTGAAGAAAATAAATGGAAAGAAATGAAGAGGGTTGAAGAGAGAGCTTGAGAGATTTGAAACTTTGAACAATGAACTCTTACTCTTACAAAACCACTTATTTTCAAAAGAGGAAAATGTTTTTATAAGAGGAATGAAAATCCGGTTATAAAAGATGTTGAGATTCCGCTTTAATGAGTATTTCTGACTTTCCAAAAATAAATAGATAGTGCATAGATATCTTTTACAGAAACTCATTTATTAGTTACCAAAAATTATTTTTGCCAAAATTTTTTTCATTAAGGTAAGCAGAATTAAAAAAGCAAAGATTTAGGCTTTTCCTTTTAAGGCAATTTTTGAAAATATCCCAAAAATGATTTTTTTAAGAGAGATAAAAAATATGTTGTGCTTATAAGGGAATTTTCTCTCTATCCTACATTAATTTTCTAACATTTAATAAGATACTAACCACTAAAAGATCTTCACTAATCTTTGTGATCTTCAAAAAATCTTAGATTGTAGGAGCTTGATTCCTTTAGACATTAAAAATCTGCATAAAATAACTTTAGAATATATAAGAATATTAAATTTATTTATTTTACATAATCATTAAAATCTTAGGATAAAATTGACCTTGAGCCAACAATCTCCCATTTTTTGATGATGACAAAACCAAAAAATTTATCAAGCAAAAGACACATGCTCCCCCTAAGTTTATGCATGTCAACAAAATACAACTTCTAAATATAATAGATTTATCATGAAATAAGATTAGAACTGTAATATCCTCAACTTTGATAGTTTTTGCTATTCTAGCTTTTTCGATGAATTCGGTTATCCGAATGAAAGGAAAACCTAGAATAATGGGAAACATTATATATTGAGGATGTGAATATTAATTAAATGGTAATTAATGTGATTACAAATCAATTTGAAAGATTAAAGGAAATCAAAAATGAGTTAAATAGAAATGACTTTTCGGTAAAGCACGATTTTACCCGAAAAGCCTGAAAAACGGTAATTTCAGTATGAATTTTCTTAAGTGGGGTTTAAAATATTAAATAAACTTGGTTGATACCTAATAGTTGATACCTAATAGGAACTAAAGTAAAGTTATTAAAAAAAGATTAGAGTGCCCAGATGAAGGAAACAAAAGGGAGGATTATAGTGCAATTCAATTTTCATTTAAAGGACATGGAAGGAATTTTTAATAATGTTTATTATATATTTTTATGAAGAGGTGGAGATAAACCACGCCATTTCCACCCATTTTTGCAGTCCAAGTCAGTCAAGAAGAGAGGAGGAGGATTTTGATTAAAAACCAAGCAAAAAGGAGTTGAAAATCAAGAAATTTTCAAATAATTCTTAAGAAAAGGTTAGTTATCTTCACTTCCTCCTTCTTTTCTATGGATTAGTTTTTGAATTTCATGAACTTTGAAGTGAGGTGCTTGCTTGTTCACTCTGATTTGGTGAAGATGAAGTGATTAGAATTGATTTTAAGGTGATTTAAGATGATTGAAATTAGTTATGCATGAATTCAAAGTCTTCAAAGTCTAATTGCATAATTCACCAAGATGGAATTGATGTTGAGTTTTGTAATTGAATATTTCATGAACTAGGGGATTCTGATATATCTTATATTAATGATGTTATTTTAAGTAATAGAAGGAGTTGGATTGCATGAATTTGTGATGAAAGTGAGTTGAGAATGCTTAAGCAAACATATCATTGTTGGACTTGTTACATTTGGGCTGCCTGAAATTCAGCTTCTGTAATTGATCTCTTTGACTAAGCAAATGAACTTCAAAATTCATGAAATTTTAATGAAATTTTATATGGAGATAGGCTGAGATGTTGGGTAGGTCACGTTAAAAGGGAAAGGCCATTGGATAAAAGGAAATGGAGTTATAATTAAATCAATGTAGGCTGCTCAGCATGAGAAAAATTGAAATTCAGATTCTATAATTATGTCATTTGAAAATGCTAAGGAGCTTTAAAAATTATGAAATTTTACAGGGTAGTACTCTAAGATGTTGGAAACATGCTGTAAAAATTTCACGGCAAATGAATATGAGGAATTCAAGATATAGTCAATGGAATGCAAGCTACTCAAATGCTGAAATTTTGCATTACATAAACATTTAATGAATTTAGCATGCTAGCATGCCCATTGACTTCTAAGTTGTTTTTAATTGTTATTATTATGTTTCTAGGATTGTGGTTATCTAGGATGTGGTTAAGTGTTGGATATGAAGTGTTTCATGCTTAAACTAAGGTCATATGACACTTGGACAAGCATAGTGAAAATAAAAGAAAAAGCATGACACTACATTCTAATGCTTAATTTGCATTCCTATAGAAGTGAATGTGTGTTCATTGTGTAGTATGAAGTTAATGTGAGTATTAATCTCATGCTACAGCTTCTGAGAGAAAGGGAGTTGAGGAGCTAGTGGTTGCTACAGGAAAAAGGCTAGGGGAGCCTTCTAGATCAGGTTAGTGTATTATTCCTTTCCTACTTTTATGTAAACAAAATGAGATTGATTTTGCAAAATATTTTCAATGGATTTACTTTATGAATCGTAATTATAAAAAGTAATAATGATTTCATAATTTTTAAAGAACAAAGCCTATTTTGAAATCATACGACCTAATTACACATGCAAATAAATTTTATAATTCTTATACCTTGAAAGAGAAGGATGTTGGCCAATGGCTCACATTGATAACTTGTAGTATTGAGGGGTGGCCGTGACCTGAATGATTTTAGTAAGTGGTTTGCGAAAAGGAATGTTTGGGCACCAGTGATTCTTTTAATATTATTACATGAATGGAATGGTTTTAAAAAGTCTTATTATCAGCTAATATAGAACATGGTTATTACCGCCGAAAAATACTTCATTGTGTTGAAGTTGAATATTAACGAATCGATTTGAACATGGATATCATTCACTAGATGATATATGAATTGATATGAAATCTCGCCCTCCATGTTGAGGTTGTAGATTGCTGCCCCTTCTGTTGAAAATAATCATATCACAGATTGAGGTTGTAGATAGCAGGTCTAGATGTGCACATTAGACACTGATGGCCCTCGGAATTGACTCTATAAAAGCTGTAAAAACTACATTATGAATTTATGATTTAACTAGTATTGTTTTTGCTTATATCCTTTATCATGGTCGGTTTATGAATTATACTTCCTTATTGTTTTTATTCGTACACCACTAAGCAATATGCTTAGTTATAGTTGCTTTTATGCTATCGCAGGAAAAGGAAAGGAAAAAGAACTAGGAGAGGATCGTTTTTATTTGATGTAGATAGTATGCTACTGATGTTGCTATTGTATATTTGACTTCTTTTGGAGCATGTATGATGTATTAAACATTAACAGAACATCTATATATATTTGAGCAGATACATGTAAATTATGATTGTATGAATTTTTCTATTATGTATCTAAAAAAGGACTCCAGTATGAATTAAATCATCCATGGGCATAAATCATCCATGGGCTTATGGGTTATGGAACCATTTTATGTTTTTGATAATGTAATTGATGTGTAAGAAATCATATTGAGCTTAATGGAAGTTATGTTTCATATGTCTAGTAAAGGAAGGAAAAAGACATTTCTTTATAACAGGTGAAAGAACCAAAAGGAGTTTATATTTAATAACTAAAGTTACTTTTTTACAAGTTATGAATGAATGAATCAAAAGTTTTAAGTCCCTTGTAGTATACTTAGTAAGCATTTATAAGATACTTAGTAAGCATTTATAAGACTTAAGTGCTTATTAAGTATATTACGGGCGACATGTCATGTCTTACAGTAAGGTAAGGTGTGACAAGAACTTAATATAAACTCCCCCTAAATAAATGCAATTTAAGCCTAAGGGATTTAGAACATAATACAAATTTAGAAACTGATTTTAGAATTAGAACTGAGTTCTAAAGTCTAACAATCAGAGTCATTTCATAATACAAGCATATTCTGTTCACATAAAAAATAAGACATTAGAACAAAAACATCACAGATTAGAACATGATAAGAAAACAGAAATTAAGTAGTTAAACACTTAAACAAATATGTAGTGTTCTCCTTCAAGTACTCAAGCATCAAAAGTATATTGTGTTCTCCCCTTTTTTGTCATCAGAAAAGACGGTAAGCAAATCAAAATAGAAATAGAAACCAAAACACAAATAGTCTAAGTTATTTACAGAAACAAGAAATACACAGTGCAATAATTAAAAAACAAGTGTTCACAAAACACTAAAACACTCAGCAGGTTATCATAAATTCAAGTGAAATACATAATCAGAACTGGTTGGGAAGGGGTCACTAGTGTTCTGGTTCAGTTCTGGGCCTTTTAGAAATTCTGAGGTTTTGAGCATGTGAAGATTTAGCTGGATTCTTAGATCTTTTGGAAGAAGGATGTAGGGGAGGTTTTCTTCCCTAGACTTTGTGCTTCCCAGTAATATGCTTAACTTTTTGATGCTTTTAAGAAGAAGGAATGTAGGGCGTAACTTTAACTTTGATAGTAGCAAGCTTTCTCTCATTGATGTTCTTCATTTTTTTCATAGACTCAATGAGTGAGGATGCATTGTTTTTCCCAAAAAGTTTTGGATTTTGGAAAGAACCGAATCGAACGGGCTTAATTTATTTTATTTTAGAAATTGGTTTTCTTTTATTAAACCTGTCTAATCCTCGCAAAGTGGTTCTCTTATTTTGGTAAGAGTTTTATTAAATTTCGGAGTCGTTACCCTTTTAGAAAAAATTCTCGAATTAGTCGATTCCAAAGAATCGACTAATCTGGTTTTAAACCAAAGATAGGATCCGAAAATTATGTACGAACTAGGAAGGTGTTAGGCAACCATTTCGCTCGGTTAAACCAGCCTCCATGTTGTCCAAAGATTCACAATTATCAATAATGCAATTAACTAAAATTAAGATGTAAAATGATTTTCATGTAATTTTTAGAAAACATATCATTCATACAAGTTATTACAAACATAATATACATGAAATATAAAACATTCATGAAGAAATAGGAAGGAGAAAAGAGTACAAACCACTCCTAAACATACAATCTACCAATTATCCTCCAAATTTTCTAAACCCAATCTGTGACATCCTACTGAATCGAGTCATTGCATTTAGCGAGTCAAGTCGAGTCGGAACGAACCAGAACCCGGTTCAAGCATAAAAATGAAATAAATCAAAGACTTGGACTTAATTGAATGAAACATAAAGATGTAGACTCAATTGAAATAAAAGTATAAGGATTAGGACCTAACTGAAATAAAGTATAACGTTTAGGTATTAAATGGTAAAATATTGAAAATTTAGGTACTATTTGCTAATGTTTTAACATACTAGAAGATATATTTGGAGGTTACTCGAAAATTCCATTCACTTTACCTTCTCCATCTTCTCCTAAATCTTCCTCCATTTTCTACCTTATACCTTTCTCCTCTTCTCCTTAAAATCTTCCTCCATTTTCTACCTTAATATTCAAACCTTTTCAAGCTTTAATTCAACCTATAACTTCTATCCAACGTAAGTTGAAATTTCTTGAATTTCATAATTTTAGTGGGATTTTGGAGATTGATAAAATGATTATGTATAGAAGAGGTTGACTGAAGCTCAAAGTGAGAAGAAAAAGCCTTGGCACATGGTAAACCATCTGTAACTCTGTTTTCTCCTTATTGAAGGGAGAAACAATGGTTGTCTTTCCAATGTGAGCTATTGGCAATCTCGTGTTATTTACCGATGGAATTAGGAAGCGTTATAGGAGAGTTATGTGTTCCTTTATGTTTTATCTGCCCACGAGATTTGGAATCACCTAAATTGGACTTGTAAATTAAAAGATATGATCCAAATAGTACAAACTGTGCAGACTGGAAACCAAAAATCTGGGCGGACTAGAAGTTGCTAATTTAGCTCAATATTTGACTACTTTACCAACATATTTAAGAAATGTGATACAAGACATATTTGGACTTTAATGTGTTAGCTAACCATAGAATTTAGAATTACCTAAATTGGACTCATAAATTGAAAGATATGACCAAAATGGTACAAACTGTGCCGGCTGGAAACCAAAAGCTGGACAAATTCAAAGTTGCTAATTTAGCTCAATATTTGACTACTTTACCAACATATTTAAGAGATGTGATAGAAGGCATATTTGGAGCCTAATGTACCCTAATGTGTTAGCTAACCATAGAATTTAGAATCACCTAAATTGGCCTTATAAATTGAGAGATATGACCAAAATGGTACAAACTGTGCAGGCAGAAAACCAACAGCTGGGCAAACTGGAAGTTACTACTTTAATTTAGCTCAATATTTGACTACTTTACCAACATATTTTAGAGAGGTGGTAGAAGACATATTTGTACCCTAATGTGTTATCTAACCATATAATTTGGAATCACCTAAACTGGCCTTATAAATTGAGAGATATGACCAAAACGGTACAAACTGTGCAAACTAAAAACCAACAGCTTGGCAGACTAGAAGTTGCTACTTTAATTCAATATTTGACTACTTTCCCAACAATATTTCAGAGAGGTGGTAGAAGACATATTTGTACCCTAATGTGTTAGCTAACCATAGAATTTAGAATCACCTAAATTGGCCTTATAAATTGAGAGTTATGCTAGAATTTGTGAAACATGTACAGGCTGCCCTGGCAAATTTTAAGGCTATATTTGAAATGCTGTTGGAATGCATATGTAGATTCATTCAGCCTAAGATTAGTACTTAAATTAAAATAAAAAAATTTCCTTAATCTGAATGCTCTAAATTAAAATACATAAAGATTTGTAAGAGTTGTATCGCGGGTGCAACAGTTAGATTAATTTTATGCAAGTTCCTTTACAAGTTATCAATTGTTTGCGTTATTACTCACTTGATATTACTTGTAGTTGTCTATGAAATACTTTTAAAGCATGAAACAGGTTAGCGACGTATAGAATGAGACAGCATACAGGTAAACAGTATGGTTTATGCATTTTATGAATAATACAGATAATATGCTAATAATTACAGATAAACAGATAATAATATGCTCTACTGAGGTTAGGTAGAAACCACATAGATAAGGCTATGTCGCGACATAGGATAGTAGATCTGCGTCCCATACAGTTTGGTACTCAGGCTATAGGCCGTTGAGTGGATATGAATTATATACGGGTCATAGCAGCCTGACCATACAGTATTCATCTAGTTTCATACAGTCATTCTTATCACTTCGGTTTCACTGTAACCTTATGGAGCCATACAGTTAAAAAATTGTGTTATTTATAAATTATACGATGTTTAATAAAAATTGCATAATTCATATAGCATAATGAACAGCAGGTAAGACCATAAAAGTATAATGATATGTGTGCTTACATGCTTATTTATTTAATTCTTATTAAGTTGAGATATCCACTGAGCTTTATAGTGAGTTATTTGTTTTAACTCGCAGGTTTTGGGTCTGGACCATAGAGAGTCATCTTTACAACTGCTACAGTTTACAACTGCTGCAGTTTCATCTTTCTGAAGACCCAGGTTTTCAGAGGTAACTAACCTCATTTGTGATATTTAGTTCGTGCTTGGCATGTACGGGCACATAGTCATGTACAGGGCACATAGTTAGGCCCATTTTATTTTGGAAAATAGTGTAATGTCTTGTATATATTAAATAAATGTCTGTATATAAATGATGTATAAAGCAGCAACATGATATAATATTTAGCATATAGGATGATATCAGCATGACAGGATATAGGTTCAACTAGATTGTAGCGTCTCGGCTCGGTTCATTTGGGTTCACGGGTGGACCGTAAAGGGATGTTACACAATCTATTATCAAAAACAAGCAATAATAGGAATCCTTATGGACCTTTTACATTGAGCTTAACATAATGAATAAAACATTAATTCAAACATAAAGAATAACTGTGGGTCCCGTATATGAATGGCACAACCCAAGAGGGGGGGTGAATTGGGTTTTCTAAAAACTAAAATAAATTTTAGAAATTCTAAACAAAATAATTCTAAGTGCAGCGAAAAACACACAGAACTTTGTGAGAATTAGAATATGGATTAGAATCACCTCACAATGTCTAATTACCAAAAGATTAGGAAAGTCTATGCAAAGTGCAGCTATGATAGAACAAGCTTTATTACTGAACTTATTACAACTATCAGAGCTTCTTTATGAAGCGGAAAAGCTATTGAAAATGTAAAACTTCCTCATAAAGTTTGAGGAATCATATAAAGCTATTGTGAAAGACAAGTTATTTAAATTCAGAACTTCTTCCACAGAAGGCCTTAATCAAATATCAGAATGCCTTTATGATGGAAAAGCTATCAGGATTTTAAACATCCTCATAAATTTTAGAAAATTAATTAGAAACCCTGTAACATCCCTTCCCGGTCACCCGGTAAACCCGAATAAACGAGTCGAGACGTAACAAACTGATTGACTTTAATTGTCTTGCATGCTGATATCCATTAATGGTATATTGAATATAATATCATTGCTGATGTTGTTTACCAATTTAATAATGTATTTTATAGTTACAAGACATAATACCTAGTGTCAAAATGAAATGGGCCCAACTGTGTTGCCCTGTACATGCCATTGAAAAAAGCGGATAGACAAAAGATACCACAATTCCAAAATTGAGTAGCTACCCTGAAGACTGAAGTCTTCTACAGATGAATTGCGAGCAGTTGTAAGCTGACTCTCTACGGTTCCAATCTCAAAACCTGCGAGTTGAAAACGGGAACTCGCCTGCAGCAAATAAAGCTTAGTGGATATTCTCAAACATATATAGAAACAATTAAGCACATTAGCATAGATAAAAATAAGCAGTGTAAATGCATATGGATAATTTAAACAATATAAGCACATATAGCATGCATGATCCTTCATTATACCTTGATTATCTTTCGTACTGTTTATTAATTACTGTATGATTCAATAAAATGTTGATGTCAAATATTCTTATGGCTTCCATAAGGTTATAGTGAAACCGAAAAAGTGATAAGAAAAAACTGTATTGGACAACTGGTACAATGAATACTGTATTGCTTGGCTGCTATGGCCCAATATATAATCATATTCACTCAACGGCCTGTAGCCGGAGTATCAAACTGCTGTATGAGGTGCAGATCTGCTTATCCTATGTCGCGACATAGCCTTATCTACATGGTTCTACCTAACCTTAAAATGTGAGGCATAATGTTGGTATTGTAATAATATACAACAACATCATATTAATAGTTCATAACTTCATGAATTCATAATGTTTATTTGATTTCACATCATTTGCATGCTTGCATGTTGTTTAAATACATGATAATGTTGTATTTTTGTATTAAGATGGATTGGAGGCATAGTAGTTGAAGCAAAGAATTAACACAATGCATTGAAAAAGAAGTCCAAAAAGTGCATGAAAACACAAGTCGCGAGCACGCCTGCCAAGTCGCCGAGCGCGTTATAAAGCAACCAGATGAGAGACAGTGAGTTTCATCGGGCACAAAGTCGCGAGCGCGTACTTGAAAGTCCGCAAGCAGCGGGAGATAGTGCCAAATGAGAGACACGTGAGTTCCCAGGCCAAATTCGCGATTGCGGCGCGATGAAGTCTGGCGAGCGCTTACTACAGGCCAAGGGCCAAGTACGCGAGCGCGTACTTCAAAGTCGCGATCGCGAGAAGTGCCAAATGAGAGTCAGAGAGTTTTCGGTGAAAGTCGCGAGCGCGCATTTGAAAATCGCGAGCGCGAGAAGGCAACGAGAGCTCGTCATGCGATTCGCACGCGCGCTTCGCGTTTTCCAGCCTGCATAGTCTGTACTCTTTTGGTCATATCTCTCAATTTACGACTCCGATTTGGATGATTCAAAAACCCATGTAAAGCTAACACATAGAGGAACAAAAAATAACTCTTCTATGACACTTCCTAATTCGATCATTAAATGGGGTCAAAATCAAGATGAAGTTACTGGTAAAATTTCCAGCAAGCCCTGTTTCAACATAAACCAATTTGTTTACTTCATTTGTTCAATACCTCCCCTGTCCTGTTTTCTCACCATTACCAGTCCTCCCACTCACATAAAGCAATATGGTCTCATAGCAACACACCACACAAATCTCATAAGTATTCATGCAAGAAAATGTGAAAAACTAAAAGAGATATCAAACCTTCAACCAAAAGAGCTTTAAATCTTCTTCTTAGCTTCCTTTTCCTCCTACTTTGTGCTCCCCTCTCCTATACATAATAACTCTTATAAATCATCTAAAATATCACACAAGTATGAAATTTAAGAAAGGTTACTTACTTGGATAGAGTTCTAGGTCTAATTTAGTGTTTAATCACATGAAAATTGATGGAGAAAGGAAGGAGATGAAGAGAAAGATGAAGGAGATAAAGAGGAAGATGAAGATGAAGAAGACGTTGAAGATGAAGTCGTAATAATCACGGGTACGGCCATCAAAAATCAAAGGGATTTTATGTAAAACTTCCTAACTAGTACCCTAATTTAGCACAAGCTAATACTTAATACCAAGTTGATCTTTTAATGCAAATAAATCCTCACCCATCATGCTTTGATCTTTTTTCTCTCAATCAAGTAACTCACTTTACCCCATTCTAATCACCCAACAGGGTTGGTTCAACTCGACTCAACATCGGACTACTCAACTCTATGCTAAGACTCGCTCGGTAGGAAATGTCACAAAACCCATCAGTGAAATATACATGTGAATCAGAACACATAGTTAGAACATGGTATATTTCACTTTATTAGAATACGCAAGAGTTCTATGTTTAGAATAATAAGACTTATTACCGTTTTAGAACATCTATCATTAACAATTTTAAAGGCGTTTCTAAAAATTAAAAAAAAAGTGGTTATAAAGAAGTATCCACCCAGCAACAACTTTAGAAATAAAAGATCAACACAGAAATTCATAGTGGTTCGCACTTAACTCGTGCCTACATCACCCCAAAACCATCTTTGAGATCCTCAACTATGTTATCTCTTTTAAAGGGTAAGACACAAACAAACAGTACAAGGCAATAGATCAACCCCTAGAGTCTACCTTTTGTCCACTAAGATTTCAAAAGGTTCTAGTTAACCTCAACCTTTCTGTTTTTTGGCAAGAGCAAGAAAACTCAATTCAAAGACATTAATATCCCAACATGGAGAAAGGTCGCTTTTTGATAACCTCTATCTCAATCGCTTCTAACCTAAGCTATTAACACACAAAAGTTTAACAAATAAAGAGCCTGTCTTACTATAGATTACAGAATCTAAATAGACAGACAGAAACGCCTATATAAGCAAGAAAAAAAGTTTTTATCATATTAGAAGATCGACTTAGAACACAGAACGTTTTTTTTCATAAAGTAATTGTAAAATTATTTTCAACCTTTAAAATTGAAGACGTTAAATGTAGAGATGCAAAAGAAAAATGGGGGTAGAGAAGTAAGTTTTGAGAAGATAAAGATTTGATCAATGAGAGAAGTGCTCTTCAAACATGAAACTTTTTAAAACTTCAGCCAATGTTTAAGGACTTTGTGCCCAAGCTCCTTTAATAATAGCGAACTAAGAAGCTGTCGCCTTTGGAAAGAGATTTTTATTTTTGAAATCAGAATATCTTCTTCCTTATTTAGAAGATATTGAAAATCTTATTAACCAAAAGTTTATTTTATCCTTTTTGGTAAGAGAATAACAACACCGATTTTACTTTCCTTGGTCAACAAGATTTTTCGGCAGCAATATTTGGAAAATATTTTTGCGGAAGGATGCTTTACTTAAAAACACAAAAGATTCTCCTTCGTTTTTAAGGTAAGAAATAAATTTAAGTACTTTAGATTTTCAAAATTATTTCCGAAAAGTGTACGATTTTAATTACCAAAAACATTAGAGGAAGAAATCTCTTTAGTTTTAGGGAAAATAAATCATTTCGATTTAAAGAATAAAATTTTCAAAAAATAAAATATTCTTTACGAATAGAAATTATTTTGAACGAAATTCTAATTTTCTGAAAAATATTTTTGAGAGAGAAAAATAATTTTTTTGTGCTCATATATGGATTTCTCTCTCTATCCTACCAAGTACCTAAATACCTAAGTTACTAGGTTTCTTCGAAATCTCTTCAACATCTCAATGTAGGAACTTTTGCCTTATACGAGTTCTTTCCATACATTTGCATAAAAAATATTAGCACAAATAATATAATTTTAAATTTATTTGTTTTGTATTAATCATCAAAATCCGAGATTAGAAATTGACCCTTGAGCCAACAGTAACAACCACAAAATAATAACAATCATTCCTAGAAACACAAGGCATACATTCAATCAATAACGACACAAATGATGAATGATAATGTTAGGATGTTCTATGCTAAGGTTAGAGGGTTAGATTAAAGGAAAGTGCATAAAAACAAAGGACTGAAATTTAAGGTGCCGAAATTTAAAGTACAGTAATTAATGACATGACATGAATTTAAATGGTTAAACAGGATTTAGGCTCATGATCTTGATGTTCATCTTGAATGATGAACAAATACACCAATCATTGCTCTCAATCTTGTTCTTGTTGTTTATTTGCTCATCCGGACCAAAAATGAGTTCTATCCGCTCTTTAAGCAAGCATGCCTAAGGCTTAACTCAATTCGATCTCAGTGACAAAGCATGATTATTGATGTTGTGTTATTGAGAATCTGAAATGAAGGTTCGTGCACTACTAGGAGTGGCACATGCCACACGTAATGGCACATGGATCTTGTCCTAATCAAAGAAATCAAAAAGCTACATTTAGAGATGTTTGAGAAGACGTGGCGTGTGCCACAGCACTGTTGCTTGCGCCACTAGTGCTTTGGCATTCACCACAGTGTGTGGCTAGTGCCACTAATGTTGTGGCATGAGCTACAACGTGTGGCTAGCGCCACTAGTACCCAAAAACCCTCCTTCTTGGTTGATCACAAGTTTCCCTCATAACAAAACTTAAGAATGGTGATTTAACACCAAAATGAAAAGGAAAAGGTGTAGAGGAAGGGTTTAGACTCTCAGTTTATCTTGTTTTGAGGAAAAACTTCAGATTTGGATCATAATTGGAAGAAACAACCAAGAACTTAGTTCTTTGATCAATGATCTGAGGTTCGTTTGATTGATTAGTATTTTGTTGGCTCAAGGGTCAATTTCTAATCTTGGATTTTGATGATTAAAACAAAACAAATAAATTTAAATTATGTTATTTGTGCTAATATTATTTTAATTTAAATTATGTATTTGTGCTAATTATTTTATGCAGAATTAAATTATGAAGAAATGTACAAGGCAAAGCTACTACAAAATCCATGATGTGTGCTGAGTATTTGAAACCCTAGTGGTTAGGTATTTAGGATACTTTGTTAGGATAGATGAGAAAAATTCATATATAAGGCACATAAATTAATTTTTCTCTCAATTTCTCTCATTCAAAATAAAAATTAGATTCTTCAAAATAATTTCTTTCGTAAAAATATTTTATTTTCAAAAATATTCTTTAAAATCAAAATGATTTAATTTCCTAAAACTAAGAGATTACGTCTCCAATGTTTTTGGTAATAAATCATACTCTTTACTTTTCTAAAATATCCTTTGACAAATCTAAGAGTACTTCAATTTATTCTCTTACCTTAAGATGAAGGGAGAAATCTTTTCGTTTTTAGTAAGAGCATCTTATTTGAAAATATTTTCCAAATAATGCTGCCGAAAATCTTTTTGTTTAAAGGAAAACAAAATCGTGTTTTATTCTTTTACCAAAAAGGATAAAATAAATTGGTAACAAAGATTTTCATATCTTCTAAATAAGGAAAGAAGATATTCTGATTTCAAATGAAATAAATAAAATATCCATTTCCAAAAGCAAGAGCCGATGCTCTCTATAAATAGGAGCTTTTCAGTCTTTGCAGCTATGGTGAAGTAAGAGTTTTGTTTTTAAGAGCATTCTCCTATTGATCAAAATCTTTATCTCTCCAAAACTTACTCTCTACCCTCATTTTTTTCTTTTTCATCTTTACACTTCAACGTTTTTAATCTTTAAAGAGAAAAGAATTTTTTAACAACTACTTTTGAAAAACGCTTTTTTGTGTTTTTAAATGATTTTCTAAATTTTAAAATGGTTTTCCTGTGCTTATATGTGCGTTTTTTCTGCTCTATTTAGATTCTGTAATCTATCAGTAGACAGGCTTTTTTATTTGATAAAACATTTGTGTAATAGCTTTAGGTAGAAACTATTGTGATAGAGGTTATCAGGCAAAAACCCTCTCCTTGTGTGGGATTCTAATGTCTTGAATTGAGTTTCTGTACTTCTGCCAAAAACCAGAAAAAGGGTTGAGGTTACTAGAACCTTTGGAAAAATCTAGTGGGATAAAGGGTAAGATCTAGGTATTGATATATTGTTGTACTGTTGGTTTTTATTCTTTTACCCTTGAAAAAGAGATAAATAGTTGAGGATCTCAAGATGATCTTTGGGGAGTGCGATGTCAGGCGAGTTGTGCGAACCACTATAAATTACTCGTGTTAATCTTTTAAATTCTGAAGTTTGGCTTGATACTGCTTTTATTAACACTTCTGTTTATATTTTTTAGAAATGCTAAATGTTAACTGAATTTGTTGTTCTAAAACGGTAATAAGTCTTATCTTTTCTGAATATTAGAACTCTGGAATTCTAATAAGTGAATATACCATGTTTTTCGACTGTTCTTCTATTCATAGTATTATTTCACTGCTTTAGGTTTCTAATTAATTTTCTAAATCTTTATGAGGAATGTTCTAATTACAATAGCTTTCCATTGCATACAAGTAAGTTCTGATACTTTGATTAAGGCTTTTTGTGCCAGAATTTAATTTCAATAATGTCTCTCACACAGTCTTATATGATTTTCCAAAACTTTTATGAGGCAGTTCTAATTTCAATAAGCTTTCCTTTCATAAAGAAGTTTAAAATGGAATAAGTCAGTGTGAAGCAGTTCTAATCAATAATGCACTTTGGGCACAGACTTTCCATCTTTTATGAATAGAACATTTGTTTGAGGTGATTCTAATCCAATCATCTATTCTCACAATATCATTTTTCCGCTGCAACCTTAGAATTTTAATCTTTGTTTTAAAATTTCTAAAATTTATATTGTTTTTTAGAAACCATTCACTCCCTCTTGGGTTTGTGCCATAATATACGGGACCCACAATCTGGTATCTCAAGCTTTTGGCTCTTGACTTACCCGAAGCTTAACCGCTTAAAGAGGATAAGATCCCATGGCAACCCCACTCCTCTTACTTTTTAAGAAGGTTAATCTGTTTCTAGACCTCCTTTGGTTCAATGGTTTCTAATTACTCATTAACTGAAAACTAGAATGGAGAATTTCAATGAAATCAGTTGATATAAACTGCTGGAGAAATTTATCACTGGTCCTCGTAATTCCATGAAAGTTGTAGGAGATGGAGATAGGTTAAGAAAAACAAACCGAAATATATAGATGCTGATTGGAATGATATTGCTATAAATGCAAAAGCTATTAATATTCTTCACTGTGCTTTAGATGCAACAGAATACAACAAAGTTTCTGGATGTAAATCGGCGACAGAAGTATGGGAAAAACTTAAAGTCACCTATGAGGGTACAGATAGAGTTAAGGAATCCAGAATAAATATCCTCTGGAGAGAATATGAAATGTTTAGTATGAAAGAAGGAGAAACTATTGCAAAGTTAAATTCTAGATTTACTAATATAGTTAATCCTTTGAGAACTCTCGGTAAGGAAATTTCAGAAGATGAGCTTGTTAATGTTAAGACAAATCTTAGAAGTTCTACATAGAAAATGGGATTCTAATAGGAACTGTCCATGAATTAGCAAAGAGACTCCTGTCATTATGATTATCTTATAGGAGCTCTTGTTTCAGAAGAAATGAAATTTCTTTGACTTAGAAGATAAAAAAAAGAAAGGACTGGCTTGAGAGTAGATTTTAGTGAAGACAGTTCTTCCTGATCTTGAATAGTGATGAATTTAGCAACTAGTTGCTAAAAGACTTTACAAAAGTTCTATAGAAAGAGTGGAAGGCAACAGAAAAAGTTTAACAAAAAAGACTTTTCCACTAAAAATATAAGCTTGCCAAAGAAAGAACCTTTCTGAAGTGGTTTGTTTTATCGATGCAACAAACCTGGACATATCAAGCTACTTGTCCTAAATGAAAAGAAGTCAACAAAAGAGAAGCTAACAGCGGCCTTTTGTAGCTTGCTTGGAGGATTCAGATGAATTCTAATTCCCTGGAAGCCACAGTGATCAAGAAGAAATTGCTAATATCTGTCTCCTGGGCTACTATCGATTCTGAATCTAAAGAAATAGCACTCCTTGACTTCAACACGAAAGCTGGGAATCAACGAAACAAATGCAAACGATCCATGAGAATGTGAAGCACTGCTAACGTATTTTCCTGAACCTGAATCAGAAAATGATCTTCAAATACTTCAATAATCTTTGCAATGAGTTTGAAAAGCTTTTAGCAAAAGCATAAAGTTCTAAAGAAAGATTCAGAAGTTAAAAACTCTGAAAATAATCATTTAAAAGATGCTTTTTTTAATCAGAAGTTACATGGTCAATTTTTAATCATGAGAAATCAAAGATCTTAAAAATTGTAATAATCGATTTTTCTGAAAATCTGACACATCTTGTAAGAAAAATGTAAAAATTTGAATTCTGAAAATGAATCTTTGAAAACCGAGATTTTCTAAAATCAATTTCAGAATCATTTTCTAAAGAAAAGACAAGTTCTAGCTATGATAGCATTTCTAAACTGAATTGTGTTTCTAATCAGAAAAATGCTATTCCTAATGTTGTGACTTTAGTACATCAAAGTTTCAACAAAAAGAAAAATCATAGTGCACTTGTTACCACTAACCCTCCAGGACCCAATATGAGTTGGGTACCTAAGTCTGCTTGATCTTTTCAGGTGTGCCTAAGGAGCAAGCTGAAAACAGATATGTGGTACATGGACAGCGCTATCTCTAGGCATATGACTGGTGATAGAATGAAGTTCACCAGATTAGAAAAGAAAAAGGGAGGTACAGTAAGCTTTGGAGACAAAGCAAAAGGTAAAATCGTTGGTATTGGTGTGGTAGGTTCTAATCCTGGGTAGGTTTCTAATCCTCATAGAAGGAATGTATGTTTAGTAGAAGGAATTACATATAAACTTGTTGAGTGTAAGTTCAGATTTGGTGATTAAAAATTGTCAGATTTGTGATAAAAATAGAAGAGTGATCTTTGAACCTTCTCATTGTGAAGTTCAGAACATGCATGATAATAAAACCTTCTTCGTTGGAAAAAGGTTTGGAAATCTTTCTATATATAAGGTAATTTCTGACAATAAAAAATATGCAAATCTTTTTCAAATCTTTATTTATTTGTTGTCAAATATAATTGAGCCAAAATCTTTTTCATTTAGGTAAGTAAATTTAAAAAGAGCAAGATTTGATTTTTATTTTTAAGGTAATTTCCGAAAATGATTTTTGAGAGAGAAAAAATATTTTTGTGCTTATAAAAAAATATTCTCTCTATCCTACAATATATCCTAAGATACTAACAAAAAAAAAATCTTCAATAATCGTCATTGTCTTCAAAGAATCTTGTATTTGTAGGAACTTGCTTTCTTTAGCAATTTTCATATTTGAAATCTACATAAAATAATATTAGCACATAAAAGAATATTAAATTTATTTGTTTATTTGAAATCTACATAAAATAATATTAGCACATAAAAGAATATTAAATTTATTTGTTTTGCAAAATCATCAAAATTTCAAGATAAAATTGACCCTTGAGCCAACACCCATCACTGCCAGGCAACTTAAAAGGAGCCATAGAACTAAGCGCTAGATACATTTCATTCGCTGTAAAGGCAACATTAAATGAATCCCAAGCTGTTGAAGGAATGAACGGGAACCGGCCAGAACGCAAAACCGAAAAATCAAGAAGAGAATCCATCGAGTATAACTGCAAGAAGAAGGTCCAACCCATCGACTTTAGGATCGCATTATCAGACACCCAATTCCCATCACCATCTTGAACCCGATGAATAGTAAGCTTTGATTTTGTGCACCATAACCAAAACATGGTAGAACTTAGTATTCTTGTTACCCGAAACATTCCACTCTTCTCTAGACTTTTGAAACCACAAAAGCTATTTTTGTTTAAGAACATCTTCCAACTCCTTCAAGAGATTTCATAAATTTTGGGTGTCGGATCGGGTTTGTTGCACCCCTCAATTTAAAATTTGTCCTAGTTTTTAAATAAAATATTATAAAATACAAATTTTAAATTGTAAACAATATTGTGAATGTTTATTACTATTACAATATAAGGGTAAAATATAGTACCTTTCCCCAGTCATTGTATTTTATATATGCTAAAGTCACTCTATGGAATATAGTTTTTTAAAATGAATATCGATGTGCCATGTGTCATTATAATTTAACAACCTTATTCTTAGTTGTAAACAACAATAATGGTTCCTTCCTTATAAATGAAGACAATCTCCAATTTTCTAAAGCATAAAATAGTTTTCCTTCTTTAATAACTTAATATATTGTTAAATTTTTTACTTAAAAGATAATACTGTAATTTTCTAAGAAAATCGAAAATAGAAAACAGAAAAATTATTTTTTCTTAAGTAAATTATTGACTTTTTATTTTTGTAATTAAATTCTTTACTTGAATTGACAACAAGTAACTCATCATTTGCTTTATTTATTAAGAAATTAAATTTTTGAGATCCTTGTTAGAGACATATACCTTTTCCAGTTAAAATGTAATACATCAACCAATATACAATACATTTGAAAGTGGTAGATATACTCATCAACTTGGTTAAAGAAATATATGTATCTAACCAAAAAAAAAAAAAAAAAAAAAAAAAAAAAAAAAAAAAAAGAGTAAAAAAAAAAAAAAAAAAAAGATGTATACATGAAATGTAAATATGTAACTATCTATTTCCTTACTTAATAGTTTTTTTTTTCAAAATTATTATTTTATAAAATTATCATGGGTCCATTGGACCTGCATATATTAGGAGTGTCTAGGGATAGATTGGATAAACGGACGGTGTCCATTTAGTCCAAAAGAAAAGAAAATGAGAATAAGAAGAGGAAGGGAAAAACAAATGTGAGAAGGATAAAAGAGAAATATAAGAACTAAGAAGGTTGGAAAAAAAAGGGGAGTTAAAGGTAACTTGAACATAATGAAGCAATTTGATTTGTTTGTAAAGATTCGCTACAACTACAAAATTTGCTTTTCCTAGTTATAGGGTCCTAGGAGTGACCTCCAAGCAAGTTGCTCCTTTTAAAAACTATATATAAAAATCCAAAAATGTCCTAAAAGCAATTTTTACAATTTACGGGTTTTAGGAGACCAAATGGCCCTCTTGGCACTATCCTAATTATATAATAATTCTTTTTAAACTTTGGCAGTTCAGGCCTCTCGTTTAAGCCTAGTTTTGAGGCTTGGAATCAACAATGCCCCCTACACATGGGCTTTATTTGTCATGGCCCAGCCCATGGTAAGTATTGTCCGCTTTGGGCCCTTCTGTACGAGGTCACCCTCACGGTTTTGTCCCCTTGGAGTTGCCCCCAAAAGCACGGTTTTGTTGTCCCCTTGGAGTTGCCCCCAAAAGGCGCCTACCATGTGCTTGAGACCACCCCTCTTTTGTACTGATCGTTGAAAACCTTGTGCGTAGCCGGGATGGTGAGGATTCGCCCTAACGGTGAGTGCACCCGCTTTATTGAGCCACCGCTCACCCCCCCTGGGACTCAGCATCCGTCGCTTGATGGTTTGCCCCACCACCGCCAGAGGGACAAGGCTTAGCTCTGATACCAAATGTCATGGCTCCAAGGGGCCCTATGGTAAGTATTGTCCGCTTTGGGCCCTTCCGTACGAGGTCACCCTCACCGGTTTTACTGATCGTGAACCTGTGCGGTAGGGCGATGTGGGATTTCGCCTAAGGTGAGTGCACCCCTTTATGAGCCACCGCGTCACCCCCCTTGGGACTCAGCGTCCGCGCTTGAGTGTTTGCCCCACCACCGGCCAGAGGGGACAATGGCTTGGCTCTGATTACCAAAATGTCATGGCCCAGCCCATGGTAAGTATTGTCCCGCTTTGGGCCCTTTCCGTACGATGGTCACCCTCACGGTTTTGGTCCCCTTGGAGTTATGCCCCCAAAAGGCGCCTACCATGTTCTGAGACCCACCCCTCTTATGTATGATCGTGAACCTTGTTTGCGTAGCCGATGTGGGATTCGCCTAACGGTTGAGTGCACCCTTTTATTTGAGCCACCGCTTTCACTCCCCCCTTGGAGGGACTCAGCGTCGCGCTGAGGTTTGCCCCACACCGGCCAAGAGGGACAAGGTTTGGCTCTGATACCAAAATTTGTCATGGCCCAGGCCCATGGTAAAGTAGTTGTCCGCTTTGGGCCCTTCTGTACGAGGTCACCCTCACGGTTTTTGTCCCCTTGGAGTTGCCCCCAAAAGGCGCCGTTTTGGGAGGGGGCACTCTTTTGGGGGCAACTCCAAGGGGACAAAACCGTGAGGGTGACCTCGTACGGAAGGGCCCAAAGCGGACATGGGCTGGGCCATGACACTATTACTTTTGAAGTCTTCGGCTTTATTAGTTTTAAAGTCTTATGTGCACTGTTAATCGGCACAGGATTGTCCAAGGGACACATCAAATTATTCATAAGGTCATGCCTTTAACAATGTTTGTTTTGGGGCTTCCCTTTTTTGTCTATTATAAATAATGACTTTGGACATACTTCTTAGTACTTCATCGCTTCTCCTTTTCTTTCCTTTTCGAAACCGACAATTTTTCTACTTTCGACCCTTCCTCCTAGTTGTTCCTATCTAACCCATCATGGCATCTAGTTAGGATAATCCGGCTTCTTGTGAGGCCCTAGTTAGCCAAAAAAACTAGAAACATTTCTTCGATCATCGATTATCATTTTTCCTTTTCAAAACTAATAATTTTCTATTTTGAACCCTTCCTCCTAATTGTTCATATCTGACCCATCATGGCATCCAGTTAGGATAATCCGGCTTCTTGTGAGGCCCTAGTTAGCCAAAAAAACTAGAAACATTTCTTCTAGGATAATCCGGCTTCTTGTGAGGCCCTACCTAGCCAAAAAACTAGGAAGATTTCTTCTATCATCGATTACATGATCTACATGAATCTCAATATGAAGCTCAAATTCTTAGTCCATTCCAATTTTGTCTTGAAAATAACATGTCGATTTGGGATTTTTAAGAACTAGTTAGGAACTTGTCCTATTGAGAGTAACTGTAATTTCTTTTTATACATAACATTTTTTTATACAACTCGATCCCTGATTAATTATCTTTTGGTCACTAATTATATGCTCTATCATTAATAAAATCAAATTTCTGTCACGTAATTATAATCTATAATAATATAATATTCAGGTAATACACAATTTCCTCTTTAACTTCTTTTTCCTTTCCTTTGTTTGGAGTACTTGTTTAGCACGGGCTCTAATTTCTTCAGGGTCAATCTTAGACTGAGGGCGCACAACAAATTCCAATGGAGTTGCTTCTGGCCTAGAAGCACGTTGCCTTGAAGATGATTGGCCAGATCTTCGTTCCCTTTTAAAGAAAAATAAATAAATAAAATTGAACATCATGAGTATACTGTGAAACGTGAAAATAGCATTGGAAGAATGGATGTATGGAAAAATACAAGAATTTGTCTTCCATTAAACTTTTAAACTTACCTTGAAATATCCAAATCCAGATCACCATCTGTACATTCCATCAATGTAGAATTATTCACTGGCCTGCCAAGGAATCACAGAGAAATCCAAATAGAGAAAAATCAATATCAAAACACAATTACAAACTTACATATTAGGCATATAGAAAAATTGACAATATAGAGATAGCAAGAAAGTACCTCCTTATTGTTGGCCTTCGGAAGGCCCGATCATCATTAATGTTTCTCATATCTTCAAACCTCGTACTCTTATCAAATATGGGTCGACTCTGTATTTGTTTTCGAAAGTACAAGTAAAAGTTAATATTTCCAACAAAAAAAATGTTCAACATAAGTATAACCCAAGGTTTTAACTCCTAAAACAGGGAAATATGCAACTTATGACTTTTCACTAGCAAAATGAATGCAGACTTTAGGAGAAAGGCAGGGTAAACAATTTAGTAAACCAAGAGTTGAAAGTCGGATAGCATTTATCAACCAAATCCTTAGCAAGTTTTCTGTTGGATCTGGTTTCCTCGTCAGATTTTGATAAGAACATAATCACCTATACAAAGACATATTGGACTGATCAAGTTTTTGCCCAGTTAAAAAATTGCAAACAAAGAGTTAAATAATAAACATATTGGTGCACAACAAGATTAACCTTTGCAAGACCACTTTTCTTCAATTGCTCTCTTCTATCATACTGTTCCAGATCACTCTTCTATCATTACTGTTCCAGATCAATTTGGAAAACTGCTTATGGAAAAAGGAAGCATTTTCAGGCTTAGTAAAAACATTTTTCACATAATCAATATGGTTAACTTTATAATTGAGTTTTGGCTCAATGGGTACGGGGATCATTCTTCCATGACTGTCAGGACTCTTATGAGTTAGAACCCCAATCAGAGCCAAAATTTAAACAAAAAAAAAAAAAATAAAAAAGAAGAATAGTTAAGGGGACATCTACTATTACGTTCAGTCAAATTCGTCAAAATTGGCTGCACCCGTATATTTATATTAGGTGCAAAACTTCCTCTGGAAGGGTTCAAGCCAATTTTTTAAAAGAGTTAGTTAACCCCATATTCTATGTGAATTCCTGCTGTGAGCTTGCTTCCTTGCCCACCAGGAATAATTGAAAAGAAAACAGAAGAATTATTTGAATCCTGTGGAAAGCAAATACAGACCAAACACCACTTGTGGCAGAAACCAACTTACTTTGAGAGAACCTTCAGTTTAAGAAGCTATGGTTGACTTTTTTAAGTTTATTGTGGCACGGTTTTCCCCGGTCTATTTAATTCTGCATTCTCCTTCAGCTTGTTACCTCCAAGCTCAGCCCAATGACATTTCTCAAACTAACAGCGCTTATTTCCTTGCAGGACTTTTTCTTCATTCTTCTTCTTTTTCTTACCATTTTTGAAAAGCCTGTTTAGTTTATCCATCTTCCTCACCCCTCCTCAGCCTGGCAACAGCAGAAATCAAAACAAGACTCTTAAAGTCATAGAACTTTAATAGACACCAATTAAAATTTTTAAAGGTTAGTGCAAGAACCAGATATTTAATATGATAGTTCATGAAGATGCAGCATCAGACACTGAATCAACTGTGAGAATGTATGAGGAAAAAACAAATGTAGGATTTGCCAAAGGGGCTTTCAATAGTAAGGCGCCAATAGATGAAAGTTCAGCATAGTATTAATTAAATCAAGAGGGAAAATTAAAGACTAACATGAAATTGGAAGTTCCGGCAAATAGAAACACAATTGGAAATACTAACCTGAGAGCTCCACCGGGACAAGCTTGGTTCATTGTCACTCACATATCGATCAGCAGGGATCTAAGCACTGTATCTAGTGATGTTGTCATCTTTCTACTTCTGTGGACCCCTCTTGATCATTCCTATTTACAAGGCAAAAATCATAGTTAGATTAATCTTAATAATGATAATCGAACCAACAGGATGTTCTCAAGAAAGATCTATTAATAATCTCACAGCCTTTCAAAATAAAGGCAGTGAGTGCAGGGTTGAACTCTTAAGCATAGTAATGCAATAAACAATTCATAACAACTAAACATGTAATCAAATATTTGTAACACAGAAGTGTAATCAAATATTTGTAACACAGAAGTTTGACATTGATACAAAATATAAACCAATGTAAAACTTTAATGAGCAAATAAACAGAACAGGAAAATTAAACAGTTCAGAATATGCAGATCCAAATGTAAACTTTCATATAAATCTACCAAACAGACCTCAACTCATAAAAATACCAAATAGCAGAAGTACAAGGATCTCCAATTTGCCTTATACAAAGAAATACTAGTTACTTAACTCCAATATTAAAAGTCCATACGCTCAAATGACATTGAAAGCAAACAATTTAATTAAAGGATAAGAACAAGATTGGCAACAGGAATTCTAACCAAGGAAGAAAATCCTCTCTCTACGAACTAACACCAATTTCTATTAATTTACTATTCATCAGTCACCACCATAGGCACTAAGAGAACATCAAATGGGTAACAAACAAAATCAACGGCATACAAAGTATCAGATGTAAATTAAGCCAACCGACAAAAAAAAAAAAAAAAAAGAATAGAAAAGTAAAAAAAGAAAAAAAAAAAAAAAAAAAAAAGAAAGAAAAGTAAAAAAAGAAAGCTTAAAACCTCAGAATCACCGCCAGCAATAGTATCCCACATCCCCTTGACCTCACCATCTTCCTTTCCGGCCAGCTTCTCTGAATACATTCCCTTCTTCATCAATCCTGATTTTGAATGACTTCCCTCCTCCCCCCCACTAATTCCATACTTCTTCTCTCCCTTGCTAACCTTCTTCCTCTCCTTCCCACTAACCTTCTTTCTCTTTTTCCCTTCCGTCGCATACTTCCTCCCAAAACCCTCTTCTTCATCCTCAACGGCCAACTCAGGCACCACAAAACTACCCTTTTCCCCCATCACACAATTGCTCCGGTCAGATTGTGTGACAGCCTCTATGATATCAGCGAAGAGAGTTGTATTTCACGTTTACTTTACAAGCTTAAGTTGATCCGTGCGTTCTTTCAGGAATAATGTTATATATATAGGGTGTCTTGAACCTCAAGTCAGTGTATAGATTAGGATTCTACGGTAAATATCAATATTAATCCCTATAATTATTCAAGACTCACATAAAAATTATCATTAAATCCCTAATAAATATTTATATTTTATCAAAGGTCTCCATTTAATTTTAGACCCGTAATACTTATCCATTTTTTTTATTGTTTTGCTAAATATAATTGATTGGTTTTTTTTATATATAATATAATAACAATGATAATAAATTATTGAGTAAAAAAATAAATATATCAATTAGGTGTTTTTTATTCAATAATTTACTATAAATATTATAATATGTATGTGGACAAAATGAATAAATATTGTAAAGAAAATAAAATGGATTGAAAAATAAAACTTTATGATTGAAACAATATAAAACTTTTATTGATTGAAAACAATATAGAAAGTAAAATAATCAAAAATAAAACTTTATGATTGAAACAATATAGAAAGTAAAAATAATCATAAACCCTATAGCCAAAGAAAAATAAAATAGTATCTTTAAGATTAAGAAGTAAAATGATAAGAAGAAAAATCTTTGATGTTTAATAATTATAAATCGTATAGCCAAAGAAAAATAAAATTGTTATAGTGATTTTTTCTATAAGTATTAAACATTTATGTTGGTAATCTATAATAAATTAGTATTTTAATAAGATTTCTAATTGAATTATATCATAATTCATAAATTATTCATAACTAAGATATTACTAATACGTATTATGTTCAACTATTGAAAATACAATGATCAATTTAAATAATAAGCATTGATCTTTTAGTTATTTTAATTGAATTATTTTTATTATTTTTTAGAATTGTATATTAATAAGAGTTAGGTAACATAGCTCAATCAGTCATAGATATCAATTTATCATTTATTATTTAATCATTTTAGTATTTTATTAATAGTTTTATTTGAACTATTTTTAAAATTTTTAGTAACTCAAATTAATATAGATTAAATTTATATATTTTCTATGAATTGAGTTAAAATATTTTGACATATACTTCGTGTTTGTTAACTGAAATTTTAACTTTTTGTAATAACTAGTCGTTATATATTTTCTAAAACTTATTTGCGTTTAGAAACAGAAATTCATTAACAACTTTGCATTTCTAAAAAGATTAATAGTTATGTAAATAGAATATAATCAAGCAGAACTTCAGAAAATAAAGAAAAGGATAAAACACTATGAGATTTTATAGTGTCCGACCTAACTCACCTACTATCCTCACTTCCCCAAGACTTCATCTTTAGAGATCCTCCACTATATTATCTCTTTTCAAGGGTAAGAGACTAAAACAACTTTCAAGGGTAAGAGACAAACCAACTTTCAAGGAAATAGATCAACACCTAGATCTAACTTTTGTCCCATTAGATTTTCCAAAGGTTCTAGTCAATCTCAACCCTCTCTATTGTTGCAGAGAACAAAAACTCATCAAGACATTAGAATCTCACACAAAGAGAAGGTCGCTTGATAACCTATTAAACTATAACTTTTCACCTAAGCTATTACACAAAAGTTTTTCATTTAAAAACCTCTAGTCTATAATAGATTACAAAATCTGTATAGACAGAGAGAAATGCAATTATAAGCATGGGAAGAACGGAAAACAGATTTAGAAAAGATAATTAAAGTTCAGAACTGTTCTTCAAAAAATATTTTTATTAAATTTTCTTTTCTCTTAAAAATATTTCTTGAAGCAAATAGACGAAAAGAAATAAGGAGGTTTTAAGAGAGAGCTTTGAGAGATTTAAAAAAAAAACTTTTTAATTCAATGGAACTCTTACTCTTATAAAAACCTCTACTTTTCAAAAAGAAGAAAAACATTCATATAGGAAGAAATGAAGATTCACATTTTTAGAAGCGATTTGATCTTTAGCTTTAAGAGTATTTAGACTTTCCAAAGATGAAAAAAGATATAAGATCTTTTTGCGTAAATTACTCATATTTGTTATCAAAAATTATTTAAGTCAAAATTCTTTTTCATTTAGGTTAAGTAGAATAAAGAAAGATTTTGGGACTTTCTTTTATACTAAGGTAATTTCTGACATATAAAAGATATGTAAATCTTTTAAATATTTTATTTATTTGTTGTATTTATTTGTTGCCAAATATAATTGAGCCAAAATCTTTTTCATTTAGGTAAGTAAATTTAAAAAGATCAAGATTTGACTTTTATTTTTAAAGTAATTTTCGAAAATGATTTTTGAGAGAAAAAATATTTTTGTAATTATAAAAGAATGTTCTCTCTATCCTACAATATACCCTAAGATACTAAAAAAAAAATCTTCAATAATCTTCATTGTCTTCAAAGAATCTTGTATTTATAGGAACTTGCCTTCTTTAGCAATTTTCATATTTGAAATCTGCATAAAATAATATTAGCACAATTTGAAATCTACATAAAATAATATTAGCACATAAAAGAATATTAAATTTATTTGTTTTGCAAAATCATCAAAATTTCAAGATAAAATTGACCCTTGAGCCAACACCCATCACTGCCAGGCAACTTAAAAGGAGCCATAGAACTAAGCGCTAGATACATTTCATTCGCTGTAAAGGCAACATTAAATGAATCCCAAGCTGTTGAAGGAATGAACGGGAACCGGCCAGAACGCAAAACCGAAAAATCAAGAAGAGAATCCATCGAGTATAACTGCAAGAAGAAGGTCCAACCCATCGACTTTAGGATCGCATTATCAGACACCCAATTCCCATCACCATCTTGAACCCGATGAATAGTAAGCTTTGATTTTGTGCACCATAACCAAAACATGGTAGAACTTAGTATTCTTGTTACCCGAAACATTCCACTCTTCTCTAGACTTTTGAAACCACAAAAGCTATTTTTGTTTAAGAACATCTTCCAACTCCTTCAAGAGATTTCATAAATTTTGGGTGTCGGATCGGGTTTGTTGCACCCCTCAATTTAAAATTTGTCCCTTCTTATTGCACCCCTCAATTTAAAATTTGTCCTAGTTTTTAAATAAAATATTATAAAATACAAATTTTAAATTGTAAACAATATTGTGAATGTTTATTACTATTACACTATAAGGGTAAAATATAGTACCTTTCCCCAGGTCATTTTATTTTATATATGCTAAAGTCACTCTATGGAATATAGTTTTTTGAAATGAATATCGATGTGCTATGTGTCGTTATAATTTAACAACCTTAATCTTAGTTGTAAGCTACAATAATGTTTCCTTCCTTATAAATGAAGACAATCTCCAATTTTCTAAAGCATAAACTAGTTTTCCTTCTTTAATAACTTAATATATTGTTAAATTTTTTACTTAAAAAATAATACTGTAATTTTTTAAGAAAATCGAAAATAGAAAACAAAAAAATTACTTTTTTCTTAAGTAAATTATTGAATTTTTATTTTTGTAATTAAATTCTTTACTTGAATTGACAACAAGTAACTCATCATTTACTTTATTTGTTGAGAAATTAAATATTGAGATCCTTGTTAGAGACATATACCTTTTTCAGTTAAAATGTAATACATCAGCCAATATACAATACATTTGAAAGTGGTAGATATACTCATCAACTTGGTTAAAGAAATATATATATCTAACCAAAAAAAAAAAAAAAAAAAATTCTATACACAAAAAAAAAAAAAAAAATGTAATAACATGAAATGTAAATATAATAACGATCTATTTCCTTAATTTAAATTTTTTTTCAAAATTATTATTCAAAATTATTATTTTATAAAATTATCATGAGTCCATTGGGCCTGCATATATTAGGAGTGTCTAGGGATAGATTGGATAAACCGGACAGTGTCCATTTAGTCCCAAAAAAAAAAAAAATGAGAATAAGAAGAGTTTGGAAGGGAAAAACAAACATGAAAAGGATAAAAGAGAAATATAAGTATAAGAACTAAGAAGGTTGGAAAAAAAAAAGGGAGTTAAAGGTAACTTGAACATAATTAAGAAATTTGGTTTGTTTGTAAAGATTCGCTACAGCTACAACATTTGCTTTTCCTATTTATAGGGTTCTAGGAGTGACCTCCAAAGCAAGTTGCTCGTTTTAAAAACTATATATAAAAATCCAAAAATGTCCTAAAAGCAATTTTTACAATTTATGGGTTTTAGGAGACCAAATGCCCTCTTGGCACTATCTTAATTATATAATAATTCTTTTTAAACTTTGCCAATTCAAGCCTCTCGTTTAAGCCTAGTTTTGAGGGCTATAATCCCCCTACACGTGGGCTTTATTACTTTTGAAGTCTTCTGCTTTATTAGTTTTAAAGTGAATCAACAATGCCCCCTACACGTGGGCTTTATTACTTTTGAAATCTTCTGCTTTATTAGTTTTAAAGTTCTATGTGCACGGTTAAGTGCCACAGGATTGTCCAAGGGACACATCAAATTACTCATAAGGTCATGCCTTTAACAATGTTTGTTTTGGGGCTTTCCTTTTTTGTCTATTATAAATAATGACTTTAGACACACATCTTAGTACTTCATCCCTTCTCCTTTTTTTCTTTTCAAAACCAATAATTCTTTTCAAAACCAATAATTTTTCTATTTTCGACCCTTCCTCCTAGTTGTTCCTTTCTAGCTAGCCAAAAAAACTAGCAACATTTCTTCAATCTATTATCTTTTTTCCTTTTCAAAATTGATAGTTTTCTATTTTCAACCCTTCCTCCTAATTGTTCATATCTAACCCATCATGACATCCAATTAGGATAATCCGGCTTCTTGTGAGACCGTAACTAGCCAAAAAACTAGAAAGATTTATTCGATCATTGATCTAGCTAGCCAAAAAACTAGAAAGATTTCTTCTATCATGGATTACATGATCTACATAAATCTTGATATGAAGCTCAAATTCTTAGTTCATTCCAATTCTGTCTTTAAAATAACATGTCGATTTGGGATTTTTAAGATCTGGTTAGGAACTTGCCTTCTCCTATTGAGAGTAACTGTAATTTCTTTTTATACATAACATTTTTTTATACAACTCGATCGCTGATTAATTATCTTTTGGTCACTAAATATATGCTCTATCATTAATAAAATCAAATTTCTGTCCTATCATTAATAAAATCAAATTTCTGTCACGTAATTATAATCTATAATAATATAATATTCAGGTAATACACAATTTCCTCTTTAACTTCCTTTTCCTTTCCTGTGTCCGGAGTACTTGTTTAGCACGGGCTCTAATTTCTTCAGGGTCAATCTTAGACTGAGGGCGCACTACAAAGTCCAGTGGAGTTGCTTGTGGCCTAGAAGCACGTTGCCTTAAAGATGATTGGCCAGATCTTCGTTTCCTTTTAAAAAAAAAATAAAAAATAAAATTGAGCATCATGAGTATACTGTGAAACGTGGAAACAGCATTGGAAGAATGGATGTATGGAAAAATACAAGATTTTGTCTTCCATTAAACTTACCTTGAAATATGTCTTCACATATAAACTTGGGCAACCCGCCTTAGAAAAATAAATCCCAAATCCCAGAGATCACCAGTCTGTACATTCCATCAATGTAGAAATTATTCGTTAAACTTACCTTGAAATATCCAAATCCAGATCACCATCTGTACATTCCATCAATGTAGAATTATTCACTGGCCTGCCAAGGAATCACAGAGAAATCCAAATAGAGAAAAATCAATATCAAAACACAATTACAAACTTACATATTAGGCATATAGAAAAATTGACAATATAGAGATAGCAAGAAAGTACCTCCTTATTGTTGGCCTTCGGAAGGCCCGATCATCATTAATGTTTCTCATATCTTCAAACCTCGTACTCTTATCAAATATGGGTCGACTCTGTATTTGTTTTCGAAAGTACAAGTAAAAGTTAATATTTCCAACAAAAAAAATGTTCAACATAAGTATAACCCAAGGTTTTAACTCCTAAAACAGGGAAATATGCAACTTATGACTTTTCACTAGCAAAATGAATGCAGACTTTAGGAGAAAGGCAGGGTAAACAATTTAGTAAACCAAGAGTTGAAAGTCGGATAGCATTAAACCAAGAGTTGAAAAGTCGGATAGCATTACCCATTTATCAACCAAAATCCTTAGCAAGTTTTCCTGTTGGATCTGGTTTTTCCCTCGTCAGATTTTGATAAGAACATAATCAGCCTATACAAAGACATATTGGACTGAATCAAGTTTTTTGCCCCAGTTAAAAAAAATTGCAAACGGAAAGAGTTAAATGAGGGATAAACCAATATTATTGGTAGCATCACGCGCGCCCGGCCCAAGATTAAACCTTTGCAAGACCACTTTTCTTTCATTGCTCTCTTCTATCAATCTGTTCCAGATCAAATTGGAAACTGCATGGAAAAAAGGGAAGCTTTTCAAGGCTAGAAAAAATGTTTCCACAGAATCAAATAGTTACTAATGAATGTTATGGCTCATACTCGTTGTACGGGGAATCATCTCCATGATGTCCAGGTCTTCTACGAGTTAGAAACCCCAATCAGAGCCATAATTAAAACAAGACAAAAAAAAAAAAAAAAAGAAAGCAATAGTAAGGGACATCTACATACGTCAGTCAAAATCGTCAAAATTGCTGCACGTATATTTATATTAGGCAAACTTCCATCTGGAAGGGGTTCAAGCCAAATTTTTAAAAGAGTTAGTACCCCATGATCTATGAATTCCTGCTGGAGCTGCTTCCTGCACCAGAATAATTGAAAAGAACAGAAGAATTATGAATTCCATGGAAGCAAAAACAGAACAGACACACTTGTGGCAGAAACCAACTTACTTTGAGAGAACCTCAGTAAGAAGTGGTGACTTTTTAAGTTTATTGATGGCAGGTTTTCCCCGTCTATTTAATTCTGCATCCTCTTCATTACTTCTTTCGAGATGTAACCTCAGTAAAGGAAGTGAGAAGATTAGGGATTTAGTGTGATACTCTTTAAAGGATTATGGGGAATATATAGCAGGATGTCTTTTCCCCGTCTTCTATATAGTAATTCCTGCATCCTCTTGCAAAGGTTCCCACTGTTATGCGGTTTTTTGCTTTTGGTCACACGCTGAGCCCATGAACAATTCTAACTAACGAGCGCATTTCTGCGCGAGGACTTTTCGGTCATTAATTTAAGTCTTCTTTTTCTCTATATACCCAATTTTGAAAAAGCTTGTTTCTCTATTTCAATCATCTTCCCCTCAACCGTCTTCAGCCTGGAAAGACAGAAAATCAAAACAAGAATTTAAAAGTATCATGTAAATTAAATAGACACGCCAAAAAATACAGGAGAGAGGTAGTGGTGGGGGCAAGAACCAGAATTAGGGCATAAGATAGAATGTTATCGAGAAGGAATGCAGCAACAGAAGACACTTGTAACAACTGTGCAGAAATAATATGAGAAAGACAAATAAGGGACAATTGCCAAGGGCTAACAAGAGGTAAAGGGCCGCAAATAGATGCACAAATTTTTTTCGCATAGTATTTATTTCACAAGGGTCAAGAGAGGAAATAAAGACTAAATGAAATTGGAAGGTCCGGCAAATAGGAAATACTAACCTGAGGAGCATCACCAGGACAGCGTGGTTCATTGTCACTCACATATCGATCAGCAGGATCTAAAGCACTGTCATCTATGAAGTTGTCATCATCTACATTCCTGAGACCCTCTTGATCATCCTATTACAAGCAAAATCATAGTTAGATTAATCTTTAATAATGATAATGAACCAACAGGACGTTCTCAAGAAAGATCTATAAAATCTCACAGCCTTCAAAAATAAGGCAGTGAGGGTTGAACTTAAGCATAGTAATGCATAAACAATCATAACAACTAAACATGTAATCAAATATTTGGAGGGAGCAGGAGTAATGCTTAAGTTACCCAAATATTTGTAACAACTAAAACATGTAATCAAATATTTGTAACACAGAAAAGTTTGGACATTGATCATAGTAAACCAATGTAAAACTTTATGAGCAATAAACAAGAACAGGAAATTGGAGAACACAAGTTTCAGAATATTGCAGATTACCCAATAATGGTATAAGGAACTATTTCATATTAAAAATCTACCAATCAGGGAACCTTGGGCGCTCGAAAGTCTCTATTATAAATAATGCGCAAACATTAGTTCAAAAGTAGAGGGCTTAAGGATCTCCAATTTGCCTTAATACAAGAGGGACACAGGGGTACTAGTTACTAAATCCAATATTACAAAAGTTCTCATACCCCTCAAATGAATATTGAAAGCAAAACAATCTTTGATTTATCGCACTATACCAGCGAATTATGTCACGTACGAAAGGGCAAGTATCCTAGCTCTTTTAACAATGTTTGCAATCCTAACCTAAGGAAGAAAATCCCTTCTCCTAACAAACTAACAGGCCAATTTCTATTAATATTTGACTCTCACTCTCTTATTAGTTTTCAGAGATCACCTACCAAATAAGACACTAAGAGAAACAGTCCAAAGGTGTAGTAAACCACAAAAATCAACAGGCACTTCAAAGTATAAGATTTTGTAAATTAAGCAACGTAAAAAAAAAAAAAAGAAAAAGAAAAGGAAAAAAAAGAAAGCTTAAAACCCTCACATGAAATCACCGCCAGAATAGTATAATCCCACATCTCCCTTGACGCTCGACCCATCTTCCTTTAAAAAAAAAAAAAAAAAAAAGAAAGAAAAGTAAAAAAAGAAAGCTTAAAACCTCAGAATCACCGCCAGCAATAGTATCCCACATCCCCTTGACCTCACCATCTTCCTTTCCGGCCAGCTTCTCTGAATACATTCCCTTCTTCATCAATCCTGATTTTGAATGACTTCCCTCCTCCCCCCCACTAATTCCATACTTCTTCTCTCCCTTGCTAACCTTCTTCCTCTCCTTCCCACTAACCTTCTTTCTCTTTTTCCCTTCCGTCGCATACTTCCTCCCAAAACCCTCTTCTTCATCCTCAACGGCCAACTCAGGCACCACAAAACTACCCTTTTCCCCCATCACACAATTGCTCCGGTCAGATTGTGTGACAGCCTCTATGATATCAGCGAAGAGAGTTGTATTTCACGTTTACTTTACAAGCTTAAGTTGATCCGTGCGTTCTTTCAGGAATAATGTTATATATATAGGGTGTCTTGAACCTCAAGTCAGTGTATAGATTAGGATTCTACGGTAAATATCAATATTAATCCCTATAATTATTCAAGACTCACATAAAAATTATCATTAAATCCCTAATAAATATTTATATTTTATCAAAGGTCTCCATTTAATTTTAGACCCGTAATACTTATCCATTTTTTTTATTGTTTTGCTAAATATAATTGATTGGTTTTTTTTATATATAATATAATAACAATGATAATAAATTATTGAGTAAAAAAATAAATATATCAATTAGGTGTTTTTTATTCAATAATTTACTATAAATATTATAATATGTATGTGGACAAAATGAATAAATATTGTAAAGAAAATAAAATGGATTGAAAAATAAAACTTTATGATTGAAACAATATAAAGTAAAAATAATCATAAAAACCCTAGTAGCCAAGAAGAAAATGAAAATTAAGTATCTTTAAGATGAGAAGTAAAATGATAAAAGAAAAATTCTTTTATGTTTAATAATAGGTAAACCCTATATTAAGAAGTAAAATGATAAGAAGAAAAATCTTTGATGTTTAATAATTATAAACCCTATAGCCAAAGAATTACTCATACATCTTATGTTCAATTATTGAAAATACAATGATCAATTTAAATAATGACCATTGATTTTTTAATTCTTTTAATTGAATTATTTTTATTTTTTTTTTAGAATTGTATATTAATAAGAGTTAGCTAACATAGCTAAGTTAGTCGTAGATATCAATTTATCATTTATTATTTAATCATTTTAGTATTTTATTAATAGTTTTATTTGAACTATTTTTAAATTTTTTTAGTAACTCAAATTAATATAAATTAAATTTATATATTTTCTATCAATTGAGTTAAAATATTTTTACATATACTTTGTATTTGTTAACTGAAATAACTTTATTTAATAACTAGTCGTTATTCCGTGCTTCGCATGCTAAAATTTATATATTGTTTAATATTTTTTTTTTACTAAATTACATTACTATTTTAAAAAGCTTTTAATTTTTCAATTATAAAATGATAGACACTTCCAAAACTTAACCATCTAAATTATCTCTCTTTTGATTAATAAATTTATAAAAGAAAACAAAAAGTATGAGCAAAACTTCTATATGAGCAAATCATCTACATGTATGAACAATTGCCAAATTAATAAGGTACTTTTGATAAATTTAGTGTGATTGGTGGAGTTTCAATTGAAAATGATTTTACTACATCATTTAAGGTTTAAAAACTACAGTACCTTTAATTATAATATAGTATTTTCATATGAATTCTAAGTTAATAATTGATTATGTACTTGTGAAAAAGCAATCTTCTCTCAGATATCCTACACGGGATAAAATAAACAAATCAAAAACAATTTCATCCAAAAAATAAAATTATACTACCTTTTTCTATTGATCTCCGTTCATTATCATAGAATGCACACTGAGGGAACACTTTGGAATAAAAATTCTACAAAATAAATGGGTTTGCAACACAGAATTAAATTAGAAACATTAGATTAGGTTCAAAAATTTGAAAGATAAGATAAGATTTTAGTTGAATTAGATTAGGTTTTAAAAGTTATAAATTGTTATTCTTATATTTTAAATATTAAATTGAAAAAATAATTATATTAACCAATCAAAACATAAAAATAAGAAAAAACTCAAAATTTAATAAAAAAAAGAAACATAAATGCTGAACAAAGACAAGGCCTCAAAATTTCTCTTTATTTCGGCTTTTATATATATATATATATATATATAATAATATATATATATATATATATTGATCTGTGTTTTATTGTTGGTTAGATAAAGAAAAAAAAAAAAAAAAAAATATATATATTTTGATTGATTTTTATTTTAGGTTAGGATAAAAAATTTTCCAATTTTCTATTTTTATATTTCCTAGTTTAATATATTTAATCGAATAATATTTAAATTCAAATGGAAAACTAATATAACCAATCTAATTAAAGATTATTATAAAACTATTTTTTTTCCAACGTGCATTGCATGCATTTATACTTGTTATTTGTACCCATTCTTCTTGCTTGTTATTTATTTTTTATAAATTACTTTATTAATTTTGACCTATTTTATATTGCTTATATTTGCATAAAATAATTAAATAAATAATAAGTTTTTGAGAGCTAGTCCCTATTCTTTTCATATAATCTTAATTACATGTACTTCTATATTAACTTACTAACTTTATAAACTATACAAAAGTATATTATGCTATACGGCATCATTTATGGCAGCGCTATTCCTTTTTGAAAAATTGTCCTCTAATTAGAATAGAGGTTCACACGCTAACGTTTCAAATGAATATTGTTGTTTTGAATTTTAGACATAATACATAGACTAATATTTTTGAAATATCAAAAAAGTTAATAATAAGTTTCTTATTATTATTATTTACCAACTAAAATAGGAGCGCTAACCCCGATTGATGGGAGCTTCAGTGGTACAATAGCAAAATTATGGGGTGATCCATCATGGCTATAGTCATGGATTGATTCTCACTACTAAAAACTCCCCTAGGCAAACATCACCTTATGTCTTCAAAGAGCAAGAGAGATTAGTGTTGCGTTTGATAAACCAATTAATTGAACACGAGCCTGAAACCGCTGTAAGATAAAAATAGGAAGTAATTTCATCATTATTAATTCAACCATATTTTTTTATCCGTCCCGCAATATTACACAGTTCTTATTGTTACTTTTTATTCATTTGTACTTTAATGAATTATGATATACTAGTCTTTAGGTTGATTATAGCAATAAAACTAAAGAATATATTGAAGAAAATTTTAAAAGTATTAGCTTTAGTTTGCATATTAGTATATTAAAAAAAATAATGAAAAAAAATTTAATAACTAGATAGGATTATAATGAAACTTTTATGATTTTAAAAATAATAATTCTTTTTACTAACTTTTATCGTTTAATTACTTGCTCAAATTAAAATTGCCAAGAAATCAAATTGAATTATTATATTCTTATTATATTTAAAATATATTATATTTATTATTCCCTAGCGATTCTCTCTTTCTCTAAACCTAAACCTAAAAGGTCTCTTTTCTTCTTTCACGGGCGGCTACCGGTGATCACCCTTTTTATTATTTATTTATTTTTTTTTTTGTTGCATAATCAAATTATAATTTGAATCTGAAAAGCTATGAATTCATATCATCTTTGAAATAAAATAAACAATTGATTTAGATTATATTTTACTTATTTCCGTACCAACAAAATACACTTTGAAGAATCAAATCCCATCAATGCATCTATCATCCTCAACAATCCCTACTTCAAAAAGAAAAAAGATAGTGTGTGAGAGTATTCTTATTCTGAAAGAAGTCTTTTTAATGTATTTTTATTTTGAAAGCAGTCCTTTAAAAAGAGATAGTATGTGAGAGAGAGGTTGAGAGATCACTGCCGCTAAAAATATAGATTATAAGTTGATAATAATTAGAAGTTCTTATTTAAATTTTAAAAATTTTATGGATAATAATTAGAAGTTCTTATTTAAATTTTAAAAATTTTATGAAGTAAGTTGTTAACATATTTTTTACTAAAAGTAAGTGAATAGACTTTAAAAACTAATATTAAGATCTAATCAGATATAAGTAAATTAAGAAGTTGATACTGATTAGAAGTTCTTAAATCACTATTTTTCTTGATTAATTTTAAATTTTATTATATGGCTTAAGCCATAGGTAGAGTTCCTGGAGTTACTATTTAAGGTTGGATTTGGTTGAGTAGTTCATTAAATGTGAAATTAACAATCACTTACAATATTTTCCTTAATTTAGTATTTAATTTATAAGATTTAGAGTAATTCAGACTGAAACTATTGCTAACAGCAGCCAGGATGTGTTATAGATTTAACGTAATTTATAATATTCAATATTATAAATAATTAAATTCATTAACTAATTTGGTATATATTCAACTATTTATTTATTTATTAGAATTATCTGCTATAAAAGTTAGTAAACATAACTTAGTTATAAATATCAATTTGTCATTTATTTTTTATTCATTTTATTACCTCGTTAATAGTTCTATTTGAATGGTTTTTAGAATTTTTTAATAACTTAAATTAATATAAAGTAATTAATTCTCTATGCAGTTTCTATTAATAATCAGGCAAGCTAAAAATCATTAATTGAATAATAAAATATCTTAAGATTACAATAATTTAGTTAAATCACTAATATAATTTTTTTTGCTTAATTTTTTTTATTTAATTAACAAACCAGTATAATTAATTAGATTAAAATTTTTTATAAATAATAATTTCTTATTTATTTGTTAGCCAATTAAAATAGATGATTATTTATCATTATTAAATTTAACCTTTGTTTTTGTCTACCTCAATGTTATACTTCTTATTGTTACTTTTATATATACTTACTAATAATAATTCGCAATACATTATAAATGAAATGAAACAAATATAATTATAGAAAAGTACAAGAAATCTTGGTTTATTGACCAAATCTAATTCTTTGAAAAGCTTTATTCAAGCCAAAGCATTTATTGAAAAAATTAAATAAAATTACATAAATCACCAATAATAAAAATAGAAATGAAAAAATTTGTAAGATAAAGTAAGAAAGACATAAAAACAAAAACACAAAAATAACAGAAAATAATATTCTGACCCGTGCAAATATGTAAGAAAGAATGTTTAAAAAAATTTATTGTTCAATGAGATAGCTAATCCTTATGCAATAAAATAGCTTTTCTAATTTAATTAATATTTCAGGATTTATTTATGCCAATTTAAAAATATATTTATTATAATAAAGATATTTTTTTTTGAGAATAATTATAATAAAGATAGTTAATTTCTTGTAAAATAGCTTTACTAATTATAATATATATATTTTAGTTTAATTCATAACCACTCAAATTAAAAATTGTATTATAAATTATTAAAAATATTTTTCTTCATTCTACTGTAATAAATTTAAAAAAAAATAAAAAATTTAATAACATAATAAGATTGGGATAAACTTTTACTGTTTAAACATATTATCTTTACAAAACTTTTATGGTTTAATTACTTATTTAAATTAAATATTACCAGAAATCAAATTCAATTCTTATATTCTTTACTATATTTGATACACTATTATATAATTTATTTATTTTATCATATTTTTCTTCTTCATTTTCTTTCTTTTTTCTTTTTTTTTTTTTTTTTTTTTTTTTTTTTTCCTTCATCTCCTCATTCTTTAATTTTTTTTTTTTTTTTTTTTTTTTGTCATCTCCTCATTCTTTTATCTTCTTCTCGTTCTGTCAATTTAGAATTTAAAATAAATTTCACAATGGATTACTATACAAATTATCGACCAAGTTAATTTTAAATTACTTTTAAATAACGAGACCGTTTTGACAACGGAAATAAAAACTTTTAACGATAGACAAAAGGCAAATTAATGACAAATTTTTACTGTTAATTTATTGACAGAGAAATTATTATCATTAATTTATTATCAACTGCATGTTTAAATACGGAAAAATTTTGTCAATATTTCATAGTTAAGGTCTTGGTTAACCAAATTTGGATTATTATTGATGAATTAATTAGTTAATAAACACCGATTTATTTTATACTATATATTCTAGCTCCTTTTTTTAATAAGCATATGATTCCTATTAGGCTTGAAAAGCACATGACAATTCACATCGGCCCGAAGACAGGAACTTAGCTTAAATTTCCGTAATACAATGTGATGTTTTGTTTTGTCCATCGTATTCCCTCTGTTCTCTTTATGTAGAAAAATTTTCTAATTTGGCGTTTCCTTTATATAGAAAATTTTTACTTAAAATGGAAACTTTAGGAAGAATGCTACATGAAAAAGAACAAGATGCCCTCATTTTAGCTCCATAATCTGCGTTCAGATTATGCTCTGAATGAGGAAAGTTGCAAACATAAAAAGAAAGATATTTAATGCATTTAAGTTTTAAAAGTCTGGAATGACGGCTATTTTTCAATGAGTATTTTTAAGAGTATACTCGACTTTTGGATGTGAGTACAAACATGAGTGATAATTTGTAAATTTATTCAAAATATTGACACACAATTGGATGGTTACACTATAATTTTGAAAAACCATTTTATATCGATATTACACCTTGTAAATATATACATGAATTTCATTAACTCCGAATCATTTAATGTAATCATATAATGTCACTGAGCACGGATGAAAATTTTGTGCTCATATTCTGAATAAATTGTACAAAGTGAAAAACAAAGCAGCGATAATTGTGAATTAGTTCTATCTTATTTGGATTCCCCTTAAATGAAAAATGGATTAGTTGTTCTCTATTTCTAGAGAGGCACCACTTACAAACTGTCCTCTCAAACCTTTGAAAATCAATTCATTTTTCGTGCACTAGAGAATGAATTGTCATGCGGCGTCTCAGTGGATTTTTGTTATCCTATGAGTTGGGATTTGAACTCTTTTCAAATTCAAAAAAAAAAACAATTGTCATTAAAATGACGGCTAAATCATGCTTTTGTTCATAGCGCCAACTGCTTTAGACTTACATACTATATAGGGCCACTAGTAGTAGGCCCAATTGTTCCTCAACCCAGCCCACGACTGCAGACGATCGTGCACTTGGATATACAGTCTAAAGTGCAGAGCTGTATTGTAACGCCCTAATTTCTGAAATTAATAACTTATTGGATTGCTAATTGGTACTTAATTGGGGTTTTGGTATGAATTTCGATTCAGATAAGTTATTTTCATAATTATTGAGTCTTGATTGTGATTCATGTATGCATGTTATTTGTTTGATCGTTCATGTATTAAATGATTTTTGGATTGCGAATTATGAAGTTGTGCCTTAGGAAGCCCATTTATGGATTTTAATGTGATATAGTTCTAATTGCACCTAGATATTTAGAAGTGGGATTGAAAATGGTGTTAAATTGATTTTAGAATATTTTTCGTAAATTGATATGATTTGTCCCTATTTATTGGGCATTAAAATAATTAATTTGGTATTTATTATCAATTATTGGGATTTGATTTTCAAAATATGATTTATTGATAATTATTATTATTTATTATTATATATTTTTTATACGTATATATATGTATACATTTTCTATTTTATTTTTCTATTTATAAAATTTTTATATAAAATGTAAAAAAAAAAAAGAGAGAACAAGAAGTGCTCGTTTTTATGACTTCCACCATTGTAATCTGAAATCAATAACAAATCGAGAGTTAGTAATATTAGAATAGTGATTGAAGCTAGTAGTTTAAAGTGCAATTAGGCTGTGATAACAGAAGGCATTCTGTAATCAAAGGTAAGCTTCTGTTTTGCAATCCATAGGTTGTTTTCTAATTGATTATATTTTTGGAGTCAGTGTTGTTAGGAGATTTCGAATCTCTGATGGTTGTTCTGTTATATTTTATTTTTGATTTTGTGTCCATAGAGAAGGGTGAACCTTCTAAGGTTGATAAGGGCAAAGGGAAGGCGTAGTTACAAATTGAGTTTATTGTTGAATAATTTTTAGCTTAGTGCTCTACAAGAATATGTTTAATTTGATGAAAAAAATAAAGGCATGTACATAGAAAGAAGGATTTCAGCAGCACTTTCTGTTGTATACTCTAGGTGTTTTCTTATGTCTAACACAATGTAGTAGGTTTAGCCCTCATCTGTTGGGGTAGTTGCAGACATAGAAGCAGCAAGTGAATTTATTTAGGCGAAATTCGTTTTGCAATGGTTAGTGAAAAGTGTTAAGCTGTTTAAGGAGGCATTAAGGAAATCTGAGAAAGCTAGCAGGCTATAGGAGGATATGTGTTGTTTATTAACGTATATGAAATTTAAAATTAAGCATGCATGTGAGGATGTCAGATTTTTCCCAAAAGATTAGAAATAAATCGAATGGGCTTGATTTATTTTACAAAAATGATTTTCTTTCATTAAACCCGCTTAATCCTCAAAAAAGTTTCTCTTACTTTGGTAAGAGTTTTATTTTGAAGTCGCCACCCTTATTAGGGAAAATTCTAGAATCAACCGATTCTTTGGAATAGACTAATCCAGTTTTAAATCAGAGATAGGGTTCAGGAGTTAGGTACGAAAATTCTAGAATCAACCGATTCTTTGGAATAGACTAATCCAGTTTTAAATCAGAGATAGGGTTCAGGAGTTAGGTACGAGATGAGAAGGTGTTAAGCATCCATTTCGTCCGGCTAAGCTAGCCTCCTAGTTGTACATTAATTCACAATAATTTAATAATGCAATTAACTAGAGAATTGAGATGTAAAACCTTTTATGCATTTTAGAAAACATGTCAAACATACATTCAATCTCATCCGTGCAACATGAAATCATCCAAAGAACGGGAGGTGAGGAGAACAGAACACAAACCTATCCCCTAAATACAATCTACCCTCAAACCCTCCAAATTTTCCAAACCCAATCTATTTATTACAAACAAGCTATGATGGGAATCCCATTAAGGACCCCTTACAATTTGCAATAAAACTTAAATCATAAATCCAAACCACAAACGACAAACATAAAGAATAACAAATATTCTCATAAGCAAATATTAATAATAATATCACAACACAATCAATCATTCAATAAGCATGAATATGATGAATGTAAATGATACAAGATTAATAAGCAATGGGTTAGCACAATAATAATGAACGTTAAGTTAAATAACAAGAATTTAAAGCATAGAAATAATAAAGAATAGAAATAGGAAAATGCTTGTAAAGTAAAAAGCAATAATTGAATGGCAGAAATTTAAAGATTTTAACAAGATTTGAGCTCATGATCTTGATGTTCATCTTAGAAGGATGAACAAATCCACCAATCGTTGCTCTCAATCATGTTTTATTAGTTTATTTGATTGATCCATATATCACCTAATACGCGTTACGAACCTTTTAAGGTCAAAGCTTAGCCACAGAATCACCGAATCGGAAAGTTTATTGCATTTTATTCATTTAGAGCCTCTGAATTGAAAGGCCTTGGACAACAAGGGATTATGGCGTGCACGTCATGCTTGCAGCACACGCCACACGTAATGGTGTAGGGCCTTTCCCATATCAGGAAGGCTTTTAATGTTTAGGTGAAAACATGAGATCTGGGCACTAGTGGCATGAGGCACTAAGAAGTGGCGCACGCCACACGTAGTGGTGCATGCGACTCTTGCTAGCCTCGCCCCACAGAGGTGCAGAGCCCCTGTTTGGTTGATCCTTGGTTTTTCTCAAAACCAAACCCAGAAAAGGTGTCTTAAACACCGAAAAGGAAAAGAAAATGACGAGAGGATAAATTAAAGGTTCTCAGAAATTACCTATGGGGGTTTCACTTGGAGATTGAATGTAAATGGATGACGAGCCCAATTCATTAGTTTTCAATCCAATGATCTGAGTTTCAAGATTAAAGTTTGTGTTTTTAGGATTTTAGATTGATCACAATGGGTTTTTGATTGATTAAATGCTAGATCTTTCTCTTACGCTGTTCTACTTTTATTGTCTTCCTTAGTCACTATTGCAGCCCCAATATTTGGACTAACTGAAATATTTTGATATGTTAAATAAACTGTAATGACTGATTACTTGCCAATAAAAGTTACCTAGCCCCAAAACTGATTGATTATAAATGATTACCTTGTTATAGCAAGATACTTTATGATTACTTGTTATGCAAGTTACTTACATGAATATTTATACGATTAATCGTAATGCAAGATACGACAAGATACTGCAATATACATGTAATATGTACATTTAAGATATGAACAGATTCTCAGATAATATGATATATTCTTCTGTTATGCAAAGCTTTATATTGAAAATATTATTAGATTACTTGAGTAGCAAGTTTCCTTTGTGTACATGATACTATGAATAATAATGGTATCAAATATGTGAAATTAACACTGTTATGTGATTACTTGAACTGCAAGCTATGTGGATAGACATATATATAAGTTTCCTTGTGAAACAAGTTATTATTTATATATTGATCGAAATGGTTTCTTGGGATGCAAAACTTGGATGTGGCTTGACTATAAGTATTTGCATAGAGATATTTTGATGTTGTGGTATGGTTTCAATGGACTATGCCTTTATGCCATGTGAATGCATTTATATTGTTGAGCACTGAGTTTTATACTTATTGCGATGTTTTTAACACACATAGGTTGAAGTTTGTTTGCTGTAGATCTCGAGTACATATGTACAGAAAGAAGATTTTCTACCTCCAGACTAGAGTAGAAGATTTTCTACCTCCAGACTAGAGTATGAGTCTATACTAGAGACTCGTGGCATGTGTTAGATTTGAAATAATGAGAGCATTAGTTTGCTATGTGGGGCTTGTATAATTATTTATTTCATTACATTCATTCTTATTAATTTCTTGAACTCTTTAAGGATTTTTGATTTCTTCCCGATAGACTTGGACTCTTATTTTGGGATTGAACTTTTGATATTTTTGGATTTATTAATGTTGGATTTGAGGATGGTTTCTCTTGAGAATGGTTTCATTGAATTAGAATATTAAATGTTTGTAAAGGAATTTTGAGAATTTTATTATTACTTTGTTAATGTTTTATTAACTGGTTTATTCGTTTTCTTAGTTGGATTTTCAAAAGAAACTCTTGCAGTTTTCTATAAGGTTTGCCTAAACTGTTTCAGAAATGTTTGATGGGTTCTACTGATTTTTAAGAAGTTTTAAATTTTTCTCGCTGAATTGTTATAAATCGAATTGGTTAGCCGGTATGATTTTATTAGACTTCTGACTGAATGTTTTCAACAAAAATCAATACAATTGTTCCTGGATTACTATTACGAATTATGATACTTAGTTCTATACTAATAAGCAAGCGCATATATGTGCCTCCGGCACAAGAATGTGACACTCACTAGTCTAGCCTGCGGGGTTAAATGTAGTTTACACTACGTAATATATTGCCGAAATATAGAACCATAATTGAGGCGAAGCCGAGCAACAAGACGTCATGCCATATCGCCCACTAAAGAGGGGAGGGCATGTGATAGATAGAAAGATCTTTCACAAGCTCTCCGAAATCTCTCCACATAACAGAATTGAGAGATATTGGACAACAACTCCTGAGAAATAATTGCCGAAATTTTCCGCGCGACCCACTTAATCGCGTGCCTCCCTTAACCATCCAACGTCATTGTATATAAAGAGAGGACTATTAAAACGTAAAAGCTAATGACACTATATCAACACTACATTATTGAAGAATTCATTACCCGGATTAATACTACATTTTGCTAACTTCAATAATAAACATTATAAGCAAAACTGAAAACATATTTAAAGGATGAATTGAATATATTTTCGTAATTACTTGAAATTACATAGTGGCACATTCAAAACAACAAAATGTTATATCGAGTCTTCGATTATATTTGAAAGTCAAATTAAAAGAAGCTTAAAGGCAAGAAATTTTGTTTTTCAAGAAGAAATCATCGTCCAAAAAGCAATACACACCCTCCGATTAAATAATCAGCTCCGTTTCGATGCTGCCAATTAAATTCCATAGAGCAAAAACTATTTATTAGATTGTGAGAATAGAAAGCATTTCAAAATCCATCTCCCTTGAAATAGAATATATATATTCTTGATAGTATGGGTCTAAGGCCTTCAGCAGCATTCAAACAAGCTTTGTAGAAAACACCAATAATATTATTTCACTTTAATTGCATAGCCTACTGATCAAAATCTTCTTTATCATGCCTTCGACCCAATTCCATTTAAATCTGTTGCTCAATTCATTCTTTTCTTCAAGACTAGGCATCATATGTACTTATACAACTATTTTCATAAATCCATAAAAATTGGCATTTACCTTTCCTATTGCCATTAAGAACTCTACGCCTTGAGACTATACAATTAAAAAAAACACAAAAGAAAAACAGTTTAAAAATAATAGTAAAATAACCTTAATACAAAGTAACAATAAAAATTCAAGAGAAAAACATTAAATAACGGAATTTTATTTATTTATGTTTTTCTATTTTTAGTCGTTTTGCATGCATCTCCGCCATAGGCTATCTGCCACTCACTAATGCCAAAGCATTGTCCATGTTTGCATGTACAGCAGAATGAAAGCCAGTAACCTGTTAATATAAGATAGACATTTTTCTTGCCTTATAATTCTTCTCTTTTAAAATAAAGTATACTTTGAAAAAATTTGAGACAGAATCAAAATCATTCCCAACATCCATCACATCCTCAACCAATCCCTACTTCAAAAAAAAAAAAAAAAAAAATCAAAAAGTAACGACAAGCTTGACATGCCATGGCAACCTACCTTGACCAAAAATGCGGAACAATTAAACTTAACGAATTAAAATACAAAATGGCTAATATTAACCATACAATATAGATTAGGAACTGAGACAACTTTCTGAGGGCATTACAAGCAAATAGCAAAGCCACATTGCAAAAATCCAACCCTAATCTAATCACAGAATAAGAAATTTTCATTGAAATTTAAGCATTGCGTGACTATTTAATGGGTTAAACAGAGAAGGCGAAGGAGAGGGGAAGAAAGTCAAAACTATTTGATCATATATAACAGCAGCTTAAGGGGCATTGCCTTCGAGTAAAAAAAAAGAAAAAAAAAAAAAAAATCAAGAGCGGTGTCTACGACTTAACTTTTGTTGGGCATAATATTGTGATAAGATACCACTTTGCATCGAATTACGCTGTAAAAACTTATACATAGTGTACATAATTTTCTATTTTGATGTTGCATGCAGCTCAATCTCAACCTCAAACGCCTTCTAAGGAAAATCTTTCATGAAAAGTGGACAAGTCTATTTGAGCATGGATTAAAAGATACAATGCCTTCGTTCCCATCCCTTAGACCACCTTCACCTCATATACTAACACCTAAGCATTCCTATATATATATTATATCTACATGAAACGGGAGGAAACATTGTGATATCTCCAGAAATTGCCCTTACTAAGATTTATAGGGTGAATAAAATATTGTCTAAAGAATTTTTATTTTATTAGTTAAAAGATTAAAATAAATAATTTTAATTGTTCGCATATTTCTTATTTGAATCTTAAATTTTTTAATTATATATCAATTTTTGTATCTGCCTATATTATAATTATATTTATTAATAATATCTATGATTATACTAATCTCATATTTAAAAATTTACTTGTACGTAAATTGAGAAGTATTATTAATATCATGAATATGTTATAAAAAAATACTCCTATCTTTGTCGCTATGTTATAATAGATCATTGGTTGGGAATGTTCTGACCATTGAACACAATTTAACTTGCAAGCAAAAGGATTAGCCTTTGCATATTTATGGTTGTACCCTTATGGAGGATGTATTACTCATAACGCGACTTGGAGCAAAACCGAATTCTCTATTAGACTTTACAACGAGATTGACCACTTAAAGGCGTTTATGTTAGGGATTCCTTGGCATTTTATTGAAAACCTTTGCTTTGGCACTCGATTAAGGATGGGACGGACCCATTGACGGTACCTCTTCTCGTTGTTGAAATTCTGGTTGCAGGTAAGCATTGATATACCTAAAGTTTTATGTCAGAGTCCATGCGATTTTAGCTGGGGGAATTTCGAAAGTGGGAACGTTGATCGAATATTGATGCTAGAAAATATGCAAATCTCATACCCTTCGTCTGGTATCCGAAACCGAGTCAGGCAGGACACTAGAAAGGCTACGTAGAAAAAGAAAAATATATGCTGTCTAATGGGGACCATTTTCTTTATGACAATTCGGTATGAAAGGAAATCTGTCTTCTTGCTTCCTTTTGTGGCAAGCTAGGCCATTCAGATAGCTTTTGTGCTGAACTGAGACGCATAGGGAAAAATGAGGAACTCAGGATGGAATGGAATGACGAAATATCAGGTGCCCGTAGGGACGTCACAGCGTACAAGAACAAGAAGTTTGGTTAAGGGAGGAAGGGATAATGTTGATAGTGCGCTGGTTTATGGAGCGTGTGTTGCGACTGAAAATTCTATTCGAAACACGAACATGAGAATTAATCATTCTTCTCTTGGTTCATGCGGATGGCATACAGTCAGATGGAAGAGGAAAACTTTGGCTAGCTGGATGATTTTGAAAGACCTAGGAATCAAAAAAAATTCGCAATATAGGGTTTATGCTATATAGGATCACTAGAGTAACTTCACAGATATCAGTGTCCTGTTACAGCAGGACGACCTTAAAGCAAGAAGATCCTAAGTTGGAACTGTCGAGGTTAGCCAGCCTCGAACCCAGTGCGGGTACTCAAGGAGTAGTCGTTAAGTTGCAGGCCAGTTTGGATCTTCTTGATGGAGACGAAAGATGCATAGGAGTAGCATTAGGAGGTTGCGAAGCAGAATTGGCTTTCAAAAATAGCTTTTTGTGGACCAGTTGCCATTCGGGGGGAGTTTGCTATTGCTAGGGAAAGAATACCGAAGTTCAAGTGTACAAGATTTGCTACTATTTGTGACTTGTAATATGACGAGCGGGGCCAGGGTTTAAGGGTAATAGGCTTTATGGGTGTTAGAGAGGAATAGAAAGAAGGCCAATCATGGGCAAATTACTGCGAGAACTGGCAGCCAAAGATCATCAAAACAATGCATATGCCTGGCGATTTCAATGAGTTCTTGCTTTGGATGAGAAGGAGGGGTGATGTCCCCATGAATTTTCTTTCTATAAGCGTTTTAGGGACTGCCAATATCAAAGATAGTGTTTTGTGGAGGTTCCTTTTACAGGTTCAGTGTTTCTTAGAATGCAGAATGAGACAAGAATCGCTATTTCCGATTAGGTAGCGATTGGAGTAAAGGCTTGCGACAGAATGACTGTTCACAGTTTCCTAGAAAACTCTACAGTTCACACGTTAACAGACCCCTGTATTGGGACCCATCGACCTATATTTTTTGACTCTGAGCAGGTTTCTTGGTTGCTGTAGGAGCACTCGATGTTCCATTTTGATAATGCTGGGCTTCTTAGAAGAAAAACGATATGGTCTAGTAAGCAAGGGTGGGTAATGGCACGCTTCATATGATGGAAAAAGAAGCAAAATTGCCTGAAAGGCTTCTGAAACTTGGCACCGCTGCGAACATGAGATTCCAAATGCAAAGTTTGTTAAGAAGACTCCTTGATCATGGGGAGGATTGGGAAACAGTGCAGAGCGGGAAAAGAATCATTTGGAATCGGAATACCATCTTAGAAGCAAGAGAACTAGGCAAAGGTAGCAAGCAAATTTTATCGCTGATTTACTAGGACAGGAAATTCTAAAATTTTTTCATGGTTAGTATCAAAGGAAGACGTAAGGCTAATAGGATTGAAGGCTTATGGAATCGAGAGGGTTCTTAGAAAATAGACACAGGGCCATTGCATGCAAACTATTTTGATTACTACCAAACTTTCTACACAGCAATGAGGGATATAAGCCGATTATGAGGTTAGTATGCGCAAAAGGGTGTCCCATGCAGATAAGAAGCGTCTGAAATTACTCCCTTTCGGAGATGAATCAATTTAAAGATGCTGTGATTCCAAAATGTACCCTGATAAAAAATGTCAGGGTCACTGCATGTTTAAATTCCGAGCTTTCTTCTAGAAATTTTGAGTGAGGTGGGCAAAAACATATGTGCAGACAAGTTGTCAACAATGGTAGACAAGCATTTTTACGGTTTCTCTCTTTGTATAAATTGGTTGGTTTTAATCCAAAAACAATAGCTTGAGTCTTAGTGCCAATTGCCCACTTGTAATTTCGTCCTATATAAAAATTATTCCAAATTTCTACAACAATCAGACATAATCTTGCGCTTACCCTAATACTATCTCGCAGAGTCAATCCACTTTGTTTCGGGGAGGATTTTAATCCAATGATAATGTTTTTTGCCTTTGAAATTCTCAAGATATCTTAAAAAAGAAGGAAGAGGTGTAGAGATGAGTTATAGCTGCTCTAAAATATTAATAATTACTTAGGCGTGAATTTGGAGTTTTCTGACATGAATATGATTGAGTAGGGGACTAGGTTTAATAATAACATGATTCTTGGATGCCTGAATTGTGTTTCTTAAAGGTTCGCTCTTTTGTTTTTTAGTGGTTCCTGGGGCTTCAATGTTGGTGGCTCCGGCTT
>NW_023591350.1:293774-419645 GCF_014843425.1 Jatropha curcas | reverse complement strand
TATAAGCGTTGGAATGCGAGCTTGCACCCTTGCGTTTAATTTCTTTTATGGATTTTTTTGTGAAATCTGTAGATTCATGTTCATTGGTTTGGTTAGAAAATAAAATCTATAAGATTTGTAAAGGTACTTTTGTAATAAAATTAAATAATTTAAATTCATTATTTTAAAACTAAATTCAACTTAAAATATTTCATGCACATGGTTTCTCTCTTTCATAATGATGGATTTAATGCTGATATGGAATTTACTAATTCCCTGGATTGTGATTATTTTTTGCTGAATGAAACAAAAGAATCTAATTGGTAGACAACTATTTTCTTAAATGACTAGATTGTAATTTTCCAAAGGACTTTACCTGTGTGGAGATAACTCTATCTCCAGTACATTAGGTTATTACATCATTAACCAAATAGGAGGGAACTCCAATAATTAAGACAGAGTATGAGAAAAGGTTATTCTCACCATAACATTAGCAAGAACTATTTGCTGGTCTCCTTAAATCCAATTAAAAGATTGAACATAATAGTGAAACCTGCATAAACTTAAGTTCTCAATAATCAATCCAAATTCAAAGACATAACAATATTTAAACAATAGGCAATGCAACATCCTTAGCATTTAACTAACTCCAATCACAGATTAGCCAAGTTGTTGTTGTTTAACCAGGATAAAGGACTTCCTGAACTCCAAACAGTTTTGCCATAGCTTAGAGAACAAAGAACCATGGCAAAGCCTAGATATACCAACCATGAATTGGTTATTATCTCGAATTCATCACATCATACCCAGAATATGAGCTTGTTGTAAATACTGAAACATCGATGTTGCCACTTAAGTAAAGAAATCTGATGCGCGAGTTCCAGCTAAACCTTCTCGGACAATTAGCCTTTCATTACTAACAGCAAGAGCAGAATCTCCATTTGTTAGATTTTCCAATGTAAATTAATAATCTCTTGCCTTCATAACAAATTGCAACAGGAGGAAGACACTTACATTTTCGAAAGAAAACCTCATTTCTTCTGATCTCGTTGAAAACCAAAGTACATTAAAAAAAACTCAGCCACCTTTTCTTATCATAAACAGACATCAGAGACTTGAACAAGAAATTAAAATCAGTAGCAACAGGTTAGAAAAGCTTGCAATCATTAGCACAAGAGAGTTGAAAAGGTTGATTCACTAGCTCCACAAAAATCACAAGCATTCATAAACAATCATATGCTTCTATTAAAGTTTTTGCTTAGATGGATCTAAGCAAGACTCTCTAGATGAACAAGGTTGCAAACTTTTGGAAGGAATGCACAACCTCCAAATATCATTATATATAGTAATTTATATAGAGAGAGAGAGAGAGAGAGGAGGCAGAACCATTGATTTTTTGTTGGGTATTTGACGTGACTCTTTTCTTAAAGAGAGAGAATCCCCCTTAATATTTGAGTATTTGTTATTTAACTAATTCAAGGAAAAAATTGTAGGCTTTGAAGAAAAAAAATATGCATCTCATTAAATATTCATCTCTCTCTAATTTGTAATAGTTTATGATAGAGTTTTAAACACAATGACTTTTTGAATTACTTATCATCCATACCTTTTCAAAAATGTTTTATGTATGCAATATGCTTCAAAGCTATTTACTCAATGAGATATATAATTTCTTCTAAACTAATTTTTTCATCAGCATTCGTGTTTATACAATAATATGGCTCTCTTCTATTTCAGTTGGCAATATATAAATACTATATTAATAACTCACCGCTATTCAGTATTTTAGATTCAGCACACTAAATCAATTAATTTATTATTTTTTATATTCTCATATGCCCAATATAAGAAATAATATATTTTGAACTCACCAAATTTTGAAGCAATTTTCATCAATTAATCTATTCATTTTGAACTATGGTGCTACTTCATGACTCTAGTAATTCATTAATATATATATATAATAAATAAATTAATATAATTATATATATATATATAAAGGAGAATCATGGATTTAATTGTAGCACTTCGCTTGGTGACTGACAAACTCTCTAAAAATTTGAGAATTTGATTTTAACCTCTCTAAAAAAAATTTAAAGTATTTTAGAGAGGAAATAATGCATCTCTTACCTCTCTCTAATTTAATAACATTTATGAATTTTACTTTAAAAATTACTTTAATTCATAGCTTTTTAAATACCCAAACAAAGGCTCACAACAACTTTTCCAGTTAGTATAATTTAAACTGATAAATAATATGTATTTCTAATATATAATCATATTTTAGTATATATTATAAGATCATTCTCGCATGTTGCTTTATTAAATGTCATTATATGAAAATATAATACCATTAATTTATTCTAAAATAATTATAAATTTCAATTAGTCTAGCAAAAGTTTAGGTTAGGTGTTTATAATTCAAACTTATTTTCTTCATCCTAGAGAATTCTATATCAAGTATTAATTTTTGTTCATTATTCAATGGCCATAACATTGCCATCGTTTTGAAATACTTTTTCCTCAAATTCAATTAGAATAGGAAAAAGCTGAATTCTTTTGGAGGCTTGTCATAGTTAAAAGCTATAGAGGCAGACAATTACCATTATGTGTCCTAATAACTCGATCCAAATAAAAATCTTACAGAAACCACCTCAATGAACAAAGGGTGTTCGAGTAATTGTGATAGACCAGGAAAAGAAGAAATAAAAAAAAATTTTAAAAATCATGAGAAATTGATTAAGATGATGATAATATATTTATAGTCCAAATAAAAATTAAAATAAAAATGCATAAAAATACGAAAAAAAAATATAAAAAAGAGCAATACATAATGATACCTAATTAGATCTAAGCTTTCGTACTTTTCCAACCTTTTTTATTCTAACAATGATATCAATAAAAAAATCAAATAAAAAATAAATGAACTAATTAAAAGTAGAAAGGGAGAATTACAAATGAAGAAATGAAGAAGAAGAAGAATTATTAGTTTAGAAAAAGTAATATTTATAGTCCAAATAAAATTTTAAAAAAAAGATAATATATGAAAGAAATAAACGTTACCTTTGCATGAAAGAAGAATTTTTTTGTAGTTCATAATTTGAAAAACAAAAATGGTAAAATTTTAATATGAATATAAATAAATCAAGATAAAAAACAAACAAAATAAGCAAAGAAACTAAAAAAATAAAAACAATTCATCGGAATCAAACTGAGTGTGTTGGGCATTGGAAAGATTGGCAGAATAATAGAGTTATAATAAATAATGTTCAAAACTAATAATTGGTTACACCTACCAAATTTCTAACAAATAGGAAAATATTTTTAGATTTTTAGGATGATACCGTGATAAATTAAGGGATTGGATTAGTTAAAGAGTTTTAAATTTGATTTTTTTTTAAATAATAGTGATAATAATGTAAATATACTATTTTTTAATGATAAATAATATATCTTTGTTAAATGAATTTAAAATTGTTATAAAATTGCAAAAACGAAAAAATAGAATTCTGAAATCAGAGGATGTCAAGTCAGCATTTACAAAATATATTTATTGCTTCAGGGTTATATATATATATTAGGGATGGCAATGGCCTTTTATGTGTTCGATTTCCGCTAGTGCAGTACTACATACCCAAACTCAATCCCATCCTCAATCCCACTACCCTACCCAATACCCTATTGGATAGAGAATTTTTATCCATCCTTTATATATAGTATATATATATTGGCAATGGATAAGGTTCAAGGGTGCAAAAATTTAAGCCTATATCCCTCAACTTTAATTCCATCCTCAATCCACATACCATGCCCAACTACTCTAGTTGGGTAGAAAATGTTCTATACCCATCCCCAAATCCAATAATGGATACCCGTGCGTATTACCCAAATCCAATGGATTTGGTATACGCACACGAGTATCCATTATCCGTGTGTACCAATGGTATCCAGTACCCACGGATACCCATTTATCTACAAACTCATAGTGTTTAAAAATTTATATTTATATAAATGAAAAATTAATATTATTCTAAATGATTTGTAATATAATACATAAAAAAATGTGAAAATTAAATTAATATATATAAATTTTTTTAATAATTTATTAAATTAAAATTTTAATTCCAAAGTATATTTCTTATTATCAATACTTTCACTCAAATGTAATAATAGTAGACTTCTTCAAGTTAATTATAATTAAAAATCAATTAATAAAAGAATAACTAAAAAGGATCATCATAACAAAAAATTTAAATGTAAATATTATTATATTGAAACACTCTAAATCAATTTTCAAAAAAAAAAAAAAAAAAACAATATAAATCACTATTATCATTTGTGAATTTTTGTCCCTCATTTAAAATGGAAGTTTTAAATTCAATATTAAAATTAAAATTTTAAATTTCAAAATCTAAAATTTTAAAGATTTGAATGAATTCAAATTAAATATTTAAAAATTAGAGTGAAATTATTTTGCACTAGACTGACATTAAAAAATTAAAAGTAAAATTATACTCGCATATAGATATTTATTACAACCAAATTTATTTTAAAACCTTACATACTATAATTTTTAAAAAAATAAATAAAATTTTAAATCCCTAAGTTTGAATTTGGGGTGCAGGATTGGGTTTCGGGTTTATAATAGCAATACCTATTGCCCTACCCTGTGTAATACCGCCGAATTTTTATTTTTGAAACTTGCGAATTTTTATTTAAATCAAAAAATCTTTGATTTTCAACTATTTGGCTATTAAACACCAAACAATCTTAACTTGAGTCCAAAATTTTGCGATTTGGCCCAAACCCAAGTATAATTGTCGCGAATTTTCGATTTTGAGAACAGTTTAAATTGACGGTCCAAACCATGATTTGGACCAAACCGGTTCGAATCGAACCGGAATGGCCTTGAACCCTCATAGAAACGCCTCCTCTCTTTTTTTTTTCATTTTCTTTTTTTCTTTTTTTCTTTTTCTTTTCTTCTCCTCCTTCTTCTTCGGCCGCGCGACCTCACCTGGCCCTCCTTCTCCTCTCGTTTTTTTTTAATCACCGGAGGACCAGTCGCCACGCCTTGCCATCGCCTCCACGCCACAAGCGGATTCCAGCCTCTTTCCTCTCTCTCTCCTTTCGTCTTTGGCGGAAGCGCAGCCTATCGCAGGTAACCTCGATTTTTCGTCCCATCGGAAAATCACGTCGCAGCTCACTCGATTTTCTAGCGACTCCAATACCAAGCGATCAGCGATAGAAGCTGTCTCTTCCTTTCTCGCATTCTCTCTTCTTGTTTCGCGGTTGCGCCAGTAAAACGATGAGCTAAGATGCGATTTGCTGCGTTTGGGAACAGTCGACTCATCGATTCTTTGCTCCTCCAGCGAAACCAGCAAAGGGAATCGCCGGTTGAGCTGCTTCCATCCCTCTAGCGACCTCACCGACCACGCATCCTCTCGCTCCAACCAAAGCTAATGCCACAGAATCAAGATCATTGGGTAAGCAGAGCAAAATTTTCGGTCATTTTAACGAAAAAATTCCAATTTTCAGTTCGTTTTTACAGCTAGTAAGTTCATTCTCTTAACTTCCCTTTTTGCATCATTTGTGAATTCTCTGTGCATAGGAATATGAATTTTCATGTATTAGCCAAGCTAGAGTAAGGATTAAATCCCTATATATTCTATTTTATGCCCAAATTTTAGGAAAAGGTTGATTTTATTTACTAACTATAATAAAACACATTCCAGTGCGTGTTTTGAAGTGATCCAATTAGCTTTAATAGAATTTGAGTATTGAATTTAAAGTGGCCAGCCCTCTAGCTTTAAAGAAAGAATTATAGTTTTTGTTGAGTTAAGTCACAGCAAGACGGTCCAAAAATACAAGACACACCTGTCAAGGAATCGTGACCACGGACTCAACACGCGGATCACTGCCTATTGGTGTAGAACTACTGTCTTCATAACTTGTTGTTAATGTAAAGTCTTAAAATGATCGAGATAGAACAAAAATGAAATTTTCGTGGAAATGGAGCAACTATTTTTAATTATTCCTATAAAGTATTGCTGGATATAGTACATATGGGGTTGTAAGGTTTAATTGCAAGGGATTGCCGTTAATTGGCTGGGTAAATCTACTGATTTCAGCATAGGAGAACTTTGATTTTCTGTATATCGGCAGCAACTACCTTTGAGAATCCTTTGTGTTGTTTCAGAAGACAAATATATAATAACGAGGTACTTTAACGATTTTTCTTACTATTTTGATGTGGTAAAATTTTTTTAATTTATAATTGATACACGGTTAAATTGAGTAGTACATATGGTTTTGCTTTGACGAGGGATAAATGATTTACAGTGTCAATAAACTGAGATCATGAGACCCAGTTTAATTTATGAACAAGGAATATAAAGTTATAGGTGTATATGATGGTTAACAGTATATAGTTGGAGATAGTTTTAACTAGTAGAATTGTATGTTACAGCAAATAGCTATTTTCACTAAATTTTGTTTGTTTTTATTTATTTTCTTAACATTATATAGTAAGTTAAAGTTTGGCATGACCGATTAAATATTAATGTGATTGCTTGGGACAGGAGAGGAAGTGGAAAATTAAATTTGTTTGATTGTGCGATAGATGGGCTGTGTGAACTGATTGACCTCGAATAATTGATAAAATATATATTAATATTGGATATCTGAGCAGGTAGATAGTCCAATTTTTAGGGGAGGTGCTGCCGAAATTTTGATAGAACTTAGACTACGTTTTAATTAACAATTTATAATTAATAAGTTTATTTAGTAAATTCTTTATAATTTGATACATTAACAAAACTAAAGTGCTCTAATTATTCTATTTGATTATCCATTATTATTCATTTAATGTTCGCGTTATTTATTTATTATTTTTATTTATTATTTTCATCATTATTGTCTTATTATTATCGTTTATTTTATCATGTGTTGTTTATGTTAATAGTATAATTAATTTATTTAATTGCATTTCGAGAATGGATGTCTTAATTGTGCATTGCATATGATGTTTAAGCTGATCGAATATGTTTGCATCTAATTGTAATGTTTGATAATTGTGTTGTGATAATATGCTATGCTTTGTTTGTGTGGAGTGGAATGGAAGTGGGTCACCATGGTTTGTGAGGACGGTTGGACCATGGCCCGGGTTAAATGGAGATCGGCGCCCCCGTGTTGTACCTACCGTTTGTATTGTATTATGATGAATGAAAAACACAGGGTTGGCTTCTTTATGGCGCACCTGATAATTTAGATTTTGATCGCAGCCCGCAGGGTGCCTCCTGTTGTGAGACGCCTGATGATCTAAAATTTGAATGGAGACGACCGGGTTGCCTCCTGTTGGTGTGGAAAAAGAAAAGAGAAATGGAAAAAACAATGAGCAGGACTGGTCAGTGAGGATTTAGACCGTCGGGCCAGTATGGGGATCGGCTCCCTGGTGCACACGTTATGAGAGTGATGGCCATGTGGGGAGGACGGCTGCATCGGGGGTTCGGTGACGCCCAGACCCAATTTCCACGTGATTGTGAATTATATGAAGATGTACATGGATTGTTAGTGCTAGTATGTGCCATTGTGTGAACTGGCTGCGTGAGCATATAAACTAGTCGGAATGACTAGATTGATATTGTTTTACACATTTGTGTGAACTGCGTGTGTTGTGCAATAATTATACTCCTAGAAAACTCACATGTCTTGTTTTGATTTTTCAAGGAAGTAAGTTTTTTTTCTTTAATCCGATTTAGGCTATGTTCTTCGGCGTAGGGGAATAGAGAATTTCCATAATTTCCATAATTATTTTACATGTAATTATGTGTATAAAAGCAGCTATGTATACCATAAGAGTTAGTGACTCCGCAAGTTTGTAGATTATACCTATATTTAGTCGTGTTATTAACATAGACAAAATAATTATGTAAGTCCATTATTTAAAATGTGATGTATTGTAAACTGGACCCGAACTCATAGAATGTTGTAGAAGATAAACTGGTCGATCGAGAAATAATAAGAATGCTTGAAATTCTATACCGAGGATAAATAGATTCTAGTGTTTCAGGCTTACTACAGGCCTCGGGGCCCTTAAGCTACCTGGCCCTTAGTGCCGGTCCGGCCCATGGAGTCGGGTCGTGACAAGTTTTGTATCAGAGCTTAGGTTAGAAAATTTTAGCACAACTGCGGATATAGGAAATTCTTTATTCGTTCAGGGTCCGGCCGTAACCAAACAGAAGGAAAGAAACTGTGTTCGATTTTTTTCCTCCCTGGGATGGTGGACGCACTTGGTCCCTATGAGGTGGGAAAAATCCACACCTTATAGCAGTAGATCAAAGATTATAGAAGGAGTAATTCAAGGTTTTGAAGTGAAAGTATTAGACAATAAGATAAATCCTATCACAATGCCTGTACGGGGCTAAAGCAGGTATCAACCCTTAGCTGGGAATGAGTAATACTTGGATAGTAGTGATGCCTGATCACCCAATGCATACTTTTCATGTGAGCTCTATTTCCTAACAGTAATAGGATAGGTAGAGAATAAATAGGATTTTCATTTGGCGTATGGCAGTCATGGACATTAGATGTGGGTCCGAATATATATGGCACAACCCAAGAGAAAAAGCGGGGGTGAATTGGGTTTTCTAAAAAACTGAAATAAATTTTAGAAATTCTAAAACGAAATTAGCAATTCTAAGCCACAGCGAAAAAAAAACACACACAGAGAACTTTGTGAGAATATGGAATATGAAATTTCAGAATCTCCTCACAATGTTCTAATTTCAGATTATAGAAAGTCTGTGCAGAAGTGCAGCTATTTCGAATTATGAAACAAGACTTCACACTGACTTGTACAATATTCAGAGACTTCTTTATGAAGGAAAGTTATTGAACATTAGAAACTTCCTCATAAAGTTTGCAAAACCATATATCAAAGCAAAGTGAAAAGATATGTCATTAAGATTAGAACTTCTTTACAGAGCGTTTAATCCAAAAAATTAAAACAACTTTACGATGGAGAGCTATCAAGATTAGAACATCCTTCATAAATTTTAGAAAACAAAAATAGAAACCCAAACCAGTGAATGTATACTGAAATAGAACAACAGTATAGAACATTGTATTATTCACTATATTAGAATACCAGAGTGATTTAATGTTCAGGATAGATGAAACTTATTGCTGTTTAGAACATCTGAAATTATAACAATTTCAGCGTTTTCTTAAGAAATTAAACAAGAAGTGTAAAGACGACAGTAACAACCAAACTTCAGAAATAAAAAGCATTAACACCGAGATTGATAGGTTCCGGCACTAACTCGGCCTACATCCACTCCCCAAGACTCATCTTGAGATCCTCCCACTAATGTATTCTCTTTTTAAAGGGTAAGAGACAAACCAACAGTACAAGGGCAATAGATCAAAAACCTATACTCTACCTCTTTGTCCCACTAGATGTACCAAAGGTTCTAGTTAACCTCCAAACCCTTTCTGTTCTTTGTAGAGTACAGAAAACTCGATCAAGACCATTACTATCCCACACATGGAGAAGGTCCACTTTTGATAACCTCTATTCTCAATAGCTCTCAACCTAAGCTATTACACTCAAAAGGTTTAACAAATAAAGTATGCCTGTCTTATATAGAAATACAGATTCTAAATAGACAGAAGGAACGCCGATAATGAGCACAGGAAAAACAATTTTATCAGATTAGAAGATCGATTTAGAACACAGAATCTATTTCAAAAAGAAATTGCTAAAAATTCTTCACTTTAAATATTGAAAACGTTAGTATAGAGATGAAAAGAAAATGGGGGTAGAGTAAGTTTTTGAGAGAAAAGGATTCGTTACAATGAGAGAGAGGAGATTCGTTCAATGAGAGAGAGAGCTCTTAAAACAAATACTCTTACTTCACCAAATGAATAAGGCGTGAATGTTCCTTTATATAGGAAACAAAGAAGCTGTTGCTTTTTGGAAAGAGATTTTATTTTGAATTCAGAATATCTTCTTTCCTTTTTAAAACGATGTGAAAACCTTTGTTACCAAAAGATCACTTTATCCCTTTTTGGTAAGAGAATGAAATACGATTTTATTTCCTTTAAGTAGAAGATATTTTGACAGCATTTATTTTGAGGAGAATTTGCGGAAAGATGCACTTACCAAAACCGAAGGAGATTTTCCTTCATTTTTAAGGTAAGCAATTTTTTAAAGGTTAAAGAGAATAAATTTTAAAGACTTTAGATCTTTCAAAAAAATAATATTTCCGAAAGATGGTGAATGCAAAATTTTATTACCAAACAAAACATTAAGGAGAAGAAATCTCTTTTTAGTTTTTTTTAGGAAATAAAAATCTTTTCCAATTTTGGAAGGAATAATTTTTCCGAAAATAACATTATTTTGAAGAAAACTAATTTTCCGACCAATATTTTTGAGAAGAGAAAAGCATAATTTTTTGTGCTCAATATATGGGATTTTCTCTCTAATCCTACAAAAGTTTTTCCTAAAAGTACGTAGCTTTACTAGGGTCTTTTCCGAATCCTTCATGCTCAAAGGTAGATTTGGCCTTGGTTTGATATTCTTTCCAACGGAAAATTCTGCATAAAAATAAAATTAGCACCATCAACATACTTTAAATTTAATTTGTTTTGTATTTAATCATCCCAAATCCGAGATCTTGACCCTTGGAGCGCAACAATAGATTAGTATTTTAAGGTGCTTAAGGAATATGTGAACAAATATTCAGCCTCAAGCTACTAAATTTCCTTTAGAATTATCCAAAAATATACAAAAATATAAAATTTCTGTCATTTTATTTACTTGTTATTTGAATTTAAAATCCCATCTTGATTTTGAATTTAAATTGTATTATGATAAATAATTTAAAAATGACTATTTATATATAAAATTATTTTTGAGGGTTGTCTATTTATATCACGGGGCTAGTAGAATAAGATAATGGGATGGTAATGATAATGATAACAATGATAAAAGTAAGTAGATAGTTCATAGTCAAGACAAAAACACGAACGTTGGAAAGGTCGAATAGACAATTTTGGAATCGGAGTTAAGTTGCTACTAAATTTGGAGCATAGGACTGTTAATGTGTAAAGTGAGAAAGATAACATTAGGAATGGACTTGAATGATTTAAGGGTATAGAAATGATATGTATAACGAGTTGTAATATATATATGAGGAGTAAGTGGTAGATAAAAATAAAAATAAAAATAAAATAAAATAAAATAAAATAAAATAAAATTAGAAGGATTCATGAATACCTTACTAGACTTAGATGAGGAATAGATTGGTTGAAAATCCTGAAGTCAAATATAAAGTTAAAGATAGATAAAATAAGTAAGTTGACATATGGAGTAGATTCTTATTGCAAATATAATCGATAAAGGTATAGAAACAGGAGATTATTACGTCTATTGAAATTTAGTATGGTAGCAACTGTTTAGCTATTAGAGTATGAGTTGTGGTATAAAGTGAGGGAATTGGTTTCATATTTTAGAACTTCGATGGAAAATGAAATGATTAGTTATGTATGGTAGATACTAATTTTGGACTTGATATTGTTTATAATTGAGGTATAAACTGAAACTTCATATAGAAATGAATAAATTATTTAGCTAAAGAAGTTTATAATTGAGGTATAAACTGAAACTTCATATAGAAATGAATAAATTATTTAGCTAAAGAATTTGGTAAGGGAAGTTGGATTATTATGGTCTATCTATTTGATGATATATATCTGGATGGTAAGGTAGCATTAGGTCAAGAATTAAGAAATTTTATTAAAGACCTTAGTATAAATAAGTATTAGGTATAAGGTGACATAAGGAATAAGTACTAGGAAGAGACGCCGGTGGTTAAGTGGAAGAAGTGAAATTTTTATAGGAGTGAGATAGCTAGGGGCTGCAGTGATCTAGGAGCTATACAATAGATGAACTAGTCTATGGTAAAGATATTATAGGGACAGTTGAATTTGTATAGATGAGAAACAAAGACAGTTATTTCGAAGTGCCCTATGATATAATAGGCAACGAAAGTCGCGGACGATTTTTCTTAAAGTTTTGAATTAAAGTAATAAGTATAAGTTTTGAATTTTTTGATCATAAGAAGTTTAGTAAGTATATAATGTAATTAAATGAGATAATTCTATCACTATAAATAAATCAAATTTCAAATTAATTCGCTTTTTGGTAAAAATTTAACTATACTTGGTTTTCAATGAACGAATGTTTAAATTTTCAAATGAATCATATAATCTTGATATATATAATATATATATATATATACACACACATATAAATGTGCAACTTACTGATAAACCGGTTTTAAGATAAAATATTATTCAAAGAAAGATTTTCTAAAGATTTCAGTAGCTGACTGAAGATAGTAATTGGAGATTTATGTAATAAACTCGAGTTTCTTGTAAGTTTTAGCTAGGTGGAACTAAGTAGGATGATTGGGTACAATCAGAACGCCCTACCTATTCCCTTTACTCGGTCTATCTTATTCGCTCTTGAGCCAACTTTTCAGTATTTGGAGTATCTCTTATGACTTTAGAATCACCTATTCCTCTATTCTTATTACCCCCTGTTAGATTTCAATTCGAGGACGAATTGTCTTAAGGGGGGAGATTGTAATACCCCGAATTTTTATTTTTTGTAATCCGCCGATTTTTTATCTTTTTTGAAACTTTCGAAATTTTTATTAAATCAAAACATCTTGATTTTCAACTATTTGGGCTATAACACCAAAACAAATGTTTCAACTTGAGTCCAAAATTTTGCGAGTTGGGCCAACCCAAAGTATATTGTCGGAATTTCGATTTGGGAACAGTTAAATTGGGTTCAACATTGAATTTTGGACAAAACCGGTTCGAATGCGAACTAGAAATGCGCCTTGAACGCTCCTTAGAAATGCCTCCTCTCTTTTTTTTTTTCTTTTTTTTTTCTTTTTTTCTTTTCTTTTTCTTTCTCCTCTTTCTCGGCGCGCGACCTCACCTGGCCCTCTCTCCTGCGTCGTTTTTTTTTTTTCCTTTTCACCGGAGACCAGCGCCACGCCTTGCCGTCGCCTCCACGCCACAGCGGATTCCAGCCTCTCTTCCTCTCTTTTCCATTTACATGCTTAATACAACTTTTTCTATATTTGTATTTCAACTCAATTGGTTCTATAAGGTTCCCATTTCCTCCTATTACCTGAAAAAAATGAGAAGGCAAGGGTGAGCACCAAACTCAATGAGTAGGGCTAGATAACCCTCTCACCCACACACAATCACACAAATGCATAAATAAAACAATCTAGTCATTCGACTAGTTATATGATCATGCAGTTAATTACACAAATAATAAAATAACAGCAATCACAAAGATTAACACCTTCACATAATCACATCATGTGAAAATTGGTAGTGGCGTCACCAAAACCCCCCGGCGAGTTGTCCTCACACATGGTTCGCCCTCTCATCACGTGTGCACCAGGAAGCCGATCCCCATACATGGCCGACCGGTCTCAACCTCACTTGACTAGCCCTCTCATTTTTTTTTATACTCGCTTTTCTTTTCCATACCAACAGGAGGTGACTAGCCCTCTCATTTTTTTTTATACTCGCTTTTCTTTTCCATACCAACAGGAGGCCACCCTGTGGTTTTCCATATCATATATCATCAGATGCACACGAGGGCATCGATCTCCCCATACATGGTTGACGGTATTATAGACTACCCTCACAAAACCAATCTTGACCCACTTCATTCCAATTCCACACAAACAAAGCATACATGAAGCACATCACAACTACTCAAACCATTTTCAATAGTAACAAATAATGCAACATGAAATATCAATTCAATAAGTAATGTATGTCTAGCATTTAGCCGTGTATGCACATATACATTTTTTACAAACCATTTATGTATACTAGAAGTAAATGATAATTGGCTTTTTGGCAAAGCCACAGCCTTCAACGGATTTGATAACTCTTTACCATCTACCGTTTGAGATGGAGTAGCCGTATCATGAGCGGATACGATCGCTTTAGGTTGAGAACTCATACCTGGACCCTCTGTGGAAGAGGATGCTATACTTTGTAGCGCCTTTACTATTTCTGGAGATTTAATAAGTTCTTCAATCCATTGTTGAAGGTTTTTAGTGGGGTCTGGTTTACTGGTAAGGGGTTTACTAAGGTCTCGCTCTGATACCAAAGTCTAACTAGAGATCGACCGAATCTAAGCACTAATTAATAAATATACTGAATGGGATGAAATAAATAAAAGATCTATTTAAATCTAAATCATATATAATAATTACAACTGTCCGATTTAATTCATTTATAATAATATGTATGTATTGCATTTTAAAGTACGATACAAGTAAGTATGATACGTGGCTTTGTTATACCAAGAAGATGACTAATAAATAGTCCTTTGGACCAGTAGCCCGCACTTCTGGGTTTCCAGCCTATATACCAATACTTGATATATATATGAATTTACAATAAACAAGTAAAACAAATTTCTGATGTGGAAGATCAGACTAGGCTGCATCCACAGAGCATACTTATAAACAACACACAACACAAAAACAATTTATTTAATATTTATCAATTAACTCAACCAGTTTTAATTGATTTTATTTTAATTAAAGGTTTAGGGTTCCTGCAACCTTAATCTGGGCTTAGCCTGGGATGCCCTGGGATCCCCAGAACTAAGTCAGAGTGTCGAGGGGGAAGAGAAAGGTGCCGTAAACACGGACTTAGAAAGTAGCAGTTTATAAATTTAAACAAACAACTTTATTTAAATACAAATATTGAAATACAATTTATACTTACAAGTATGTTGTTTTACAAACAGACTTTGAACTTGGAATCCTTACAAAAGAACTTGAGAATGGAGAGAGGAATAGTAGGGTTGAGAGTATTACAATGTTAAACTTAAGTTAGGTTCTCTCCCTTTACAAATGGATAGGCTCCTTATAAATAGAAAACAAAAGAATCTTTTACTATTTATCTTTACTATTCATGAATAGTATATGGTCTGCCACCGAATCTTGAACAGTGTTGACCTTTTACTGTAGATGAACAGTGGGTTGTCGGCCACCGAATCTTGACTTTTACTATGGACATAGTACTTTGGCTTTTCCTGTTGGCTTTTCCTGTAGAAACAGTAGTTTGGCCTTTACTGTTGGATGGTGAAATAAGGTTCCACCTGCCTTTATATGGAGTCCGAACAAGATGAGGATAATGATAATCCTTTCTTTACTTTTCTTTTTATCTTGTCGGCTTTCTTTTTCTTTTTCTTTAGTTTTTCTTGTCTTTCTTTTTCTTTGGCTTTAGCTTTACTTTTAATTTTTACAACAGATAAAGATGCATCACTATCTTCAGAAGATGAGATGGAGGTATCCGAGGAAGATGATGATATTTTACCTTTGCCTTTATGAGCTGTCTTGGTCGATGATTGACTTGAAGACGCTGTTTGAATTTTACTGGAGGAAGGTTTTACCTGTGGATCTGAACTGTGGATCTGAACTGGTAGAAAGTAATTGGAACATTTCTTCACAGATCAGTTTATACTCCTCAGGAGTTTTTGCTGCAGCTAACCTGGCTTGGCACTTAGCCTTTTGAATCCCAAAATCAGGGTTTTCTGGTAAAGCAAGTGTTTTAGCATAAGTTAAATTTTTAAGGGATGATGAACTGGCCTTTTTACTGGTGATCCATTGACTGATTTTAAGTTGGGTAGTGGAGTTTTTAAATGATCCCCACCATTTTATCTTGTGACATTTTACTATCATTGGTATTTGAGTACCAGGAATATATTGATAATCAAAAAACCATTGGTATACCCATGGTGTGAAGAAGGTCATACTATAGTACATCAAAGATGGTATATGGGCTTCTTCAGGGGTAGGTTTATAGGGCTTCTTCAGAGGTAGGGGTTTATAATGTTGGTTTTTAAACTAGTGATATAATAAAAGGATTTTTCTGGGGTAATATTCTTCAGAAATGCCCTCTTGATTGCCACCACTTTTTAACCATTGGGGATTTTTAAATCTTTACGAATATATACCAACCATGAATGGGTGGTAGTTGGATTTTGAATACTAAAAACTTTATCCCAAGCGTCTTTATAATCAAAATAATTATATGTAGTATTATAGACGCCATATGTTTATATAAATTTTTAAATCTAACAGGAGTATATAGAGAAGATACGGGCCAATCCTTAGGGTGGATGACGCGTTTTATTTGAATAGAAGAGTATGAAATTACAGATTTATTTTTAGTATCATAAGTATGTTTAATTTTTACTGAATTAGTATCAACCAAAATATTATGATAATATTCCTGAGGTTTTGAAAGATCAGTAGGAACAAAATACCAATCCTCAGGGAACAAAATACCAATGCTCAGGATAATATTTGTGAAATAACTTTGCCAAGGATTTTGATGTCAGTATACCCATCTCACTTCAATTTCAATAATCAATACATTTTTTACAAACATTGTTATTGTATCACTAGAAGTAAAATGATAATTGGGCTTTTATAGAGAGACACAGCATTAACAGGGATTGATACTCTTTAACCGTCTATCTTTACCGTCTACCGTTTGAGACGGAGTAGCCGTACCATGAGCGGATACGATCGCTTTAGATTGAGAATTCATACCTGGCTCCTCTGTAGAAGAGGATGCAATACTTTGTAGCGCCTTTACAATTTCTGGAGATTTACTGAGTTCTTCAATCCATTGTTGAAGGTTTTTAGTAGAGGTTGGTTTGTTGGTAAGGGTTTTACTAAGGTCTTCAGAGTGCTCAGAAAGAGCTTTAGTGGGGGAATCGGATTCATTTAAGGGTTTCTTCCCCTTATCCTTCTTCTTTCCCATCGTTCTGTAAGAATTCTCTAGTTAGAAAGTCTGGAATATTATTATTATTTTTCCTTTATTAAAATTTCAATACAAATTCAACATATACTAAGAACCGCCTTGCCATCTAGCAAAGCTTGCCTTAGAAGGAAGGTTTTTAACATCTTTTTGCAAAACATCTTTTTGCCAAATCAATTCGGAGTAAAAATTTTTTGGTTTAATAATCAGTTTGAAATTTTTTATTGATACAAATTACTATACTTAATATCTCCTTTTTAATAGTAGAATAATTTAATTGAGTTTGGTTCCAATGACCAGATGTATACTGAATTATACGTTCTTTATCACTAATAACTTGTTTTAAGATACCACCATATCCAACATTTGAAGCATCAGTTTCAACTATTTTAAATGCTGTTGGATTAGGGATATAAAGATATGGAATTTGTTTTACCAAAGCTTTTATCTTTTTTACTAACTGTGTATGTTGGGCTGTCCATGGGCCAACATTTTTCTTAAGCCTATCATGTAAGGGGTTAATCATACAATTTAGGTTTGGGTAAAAATCTATTACATAATTTAAGCATCCAAGAAAATGTTGGAGTTGAGTTTTATTAGTTAATTCATCAGGGAATTTAGACCCAAAGACCATAGCTCTTTCTATGGGCTGGATAATAGGGCTGGATAATACCCTGTTCTATATAGTGACCCAAAAACCTAACTTTTGTTTTAAATAAGTCCATTTTAGTTTTACTAAGGGCTAACCCATTTTGTTCGATAACCATACAAAATGTTTTTAAATGTTTAAAATGATTTTCTAATGTTTGACTAAAAATTAGAACATCATCAATATACACTATACAGAATTGAGAATAAGGATTGAATGTCATTCATTATTCTCTGAAATTCTAATGGTGCATTTTTTAGTCCAAAAGGCATTACGTTCCATTCATATTGTCCGAAGGGAACAGTAAATGCTGTTTTATATCTATCTTTAGGATGAATCTGGATTTGCCAATAGCCAGATTTCATATCAAATTTACTAAAGATGTGCCAGATTTCATATCAAATTTACTAAAGATGTTTGCATTATATAGTTTCTTTAAAAGATCTTTTTTATTAGGAATTGGATATCTTATCCATTTTAAAGCTGTATTTAAGGGTTTATAATTAATCACTAGCCTAGGTACTCCTCGTTCTATCTCAGCATTTTTATTGACATAAAAAGCTGCACAATACCAAGGACTTCTAGATTTTCTGATTAAATTTTTATTCTCTAAATCTTTAATTTCTTTTTTACAATGCTCTATAAGTTCTGGGCTCATTTGGATGGGCCGAGCTTTAGTTGTAATGGACTTTTCATCAAAGTCCTTTTCATATGGTAAATCCACTATATGCTGTTTTCGGGCCCAAAATGCCTTTGGGTGATCCGCACATAGTTTATTTTCTATAAATTCTTTTAAATTTTTTATTTTATTTTGAACCTGTTCAGTGTTTAGTTGTTCTTTAATTCTTCTGAAACATGCATTATTTCTTAAATCTTTTAAGTCTTCCTCCTTAGAGTTTATTAAAGAACTAATTTCTAAGGTTTTAATGGAATGAGCTTTGAGTAAATTTAAATTCTTCCTTCTAGGTTTTTCAGTGAATTCTAACCTAGCTTTATTATTGTTTACTTTAAATTTAATACAATCTTCTTTTACTGAATATGGTGTTATTAGGTTTATAAATGGCGTACCTAGTATTACCATATAATTTATTTGTGGAGAAAGCAGAAAAATTGTTTTAATTTCTAACTCATTATTTACAATATCTGCATCAATTTTTCCATTTCTAACTCATTATTTACAATATCTGCATCAATTTTTCCTACAATTTCTAATTTAGATTTATTAGCTGTAGTTAGTTTTTCATGGGTTTCTGACCAATACCTGCTTGGTACTATGTCAGATTTTATACAATTTAAGTCTGCACCTGTGTCAAACAAGGCTATACCATTTATAATAAAATCATTTGATATTGGTAAAGTTATTTTTACTAAATATTTTCTTGATGTTATTTCTTGTAGAAGAAAGAGGAAATTTGGGTTTATTTCTTCTTCTTCATTTATTTCATTTATTTCATCATCTGGTTCTTCCGAAGAGGAAGTAGATATTAGTTGAGTCTCTAAACGTTTTATTTTTATCGCATTTTGCTGTGCTTGATTTTTTAATTCTTTTACTTCATTTTTTAAGATTCTAATTTCTTTATATACATCTTTAAGTGAACTACCTGTGTCTACCTTTTTATTTCTATTCAATATAGTTGTTAAATCATAAGTATTAGTTTGGATTTTAGGGGTTATAATTTTTACTTCTTTTTCTACTTCAAAACTTTTAATTAATTTTTTAAGAAGTTGGCTTTTAATATCATTATCTATGATACCATGTACTACTTCTAAGAGTGTACTCTGATCTTTAGTTAACTACTTCTAAGAGTGTACTTTGATCTTTAGTTAACATATTTATTGATTTTTCTGAGGAACTGGTTGTTGAACCGAGTTCATCAATTTGTTGATCATTCTCTTGTACCTCAGATTCTGATGTGTCAGAATTAAGATACAATTCATGAATTTTATCTACAATCTCTTCATCTAACTGTAATTCATTTAATTTCTTATTGAATTTACAAAATTTAGATGTGTGTCCTTTTTTACCACATTTAAAACAAGTTAAATCTTTATATGAAGTTTTAGTAGAAGATTTATATGGTTTTTTACTTTTAGATTTTTTATAATGTTTAGGCTTTTCTTTTTGATAATATTTATCTTTACTTGGTTTAGACTTATAATGCTTTTTATAATGTTTTTTAGAGCTTGAAGTTTTAGAACATTGACCACTACATTGTTGTGTAGATGTTATGCCATAATCAAATTGTTTACAAAAACTTCCTTAATTCTTGTTTAGTCTTTTTTAATTCATTTTTTCAAACCATTCATAATTTTTAAGTTTTTGAAGTTTTAAGTTTGGCAAATTTGCAATCTTCTTTTGGATTATACTTATTAATTGACCATTAAGTTTTAATTTATTAATATGGAATGTGGGATTACCATGTTGTTGTTTTATATAAATTCCTAACTCTTTCCCTAAAAAGTAGGTTAAACCGGCCAGCTAAGAATTTTTCTTTCGCAAAAGCTTGGTTTGAATCTCCCTTAACATTAAAACGAGTAAGGTTAAAGTGGGTTTTATAATATTGAAAACTCACTTAATTGTTTTTACATTTTAAAATACTTAACGAGTTTTCGCATTTTTTACTCTTTTATATGGGATGGATTTCTCCTATAAAAATGTAATGAAATAGTGAGTATTAAAGGTTGGCAACAGGCATCCTGAATTTGGCTCACCATGTTCATCATATAGAGGGTCATCCCTCATCATTTACCTTGAACAGAATTTAAATACTCTACTGTTGTTTTTTCAGTTTGAGGTGATTAATCCCACCATCCTTTAATTGTCCTGTTAAATCCTGCAATAAGGATTTCCAGCGACTGCTTTATCAGATATAGGGTGATTGAGTTTTATAAGCATTTGCAGCCATAGTCATTTGTTGGCAAAATACCTTAACATTTTATTATTCATATAGATGAATCCATCAATATTCCATTCATATAATGTGTTAGCATTATAATGAAATTGGGATATGTATGGAGGTTTATCAATTATGCCTAGATCCGGAGCCTTAGAGACTAATTCCCTATGGGTTATATTATTTATAAATTGTTTAGCATCTTCTAGGTCAAGTTCCATCATCTGAGTCAGGTTCACTGACATCAGAATTGGAAGTTACTTCTATAAGATTGATATTGTTAGAAGCTTGAGGTGTATCAGGAGCTACTTGTGGAGTAGAAGCTGATCGTAACTCAAGTTGACTAAGTTGATTTTTAAGAGTTCCTAGAAATTTAGAATTGAATTCCTTTTGACTAGATTTAGAAATTTGATATGGTTTAAACATGTGAGATTTTACAATTTCTTTACCTTTTACTTGTTCTGTTACTAATGGTTTATCTTGAAGTAATTGTTCTATCTTTTTTAGTTGTGTATGTAAACAAATTAAACTAGCATTACTAAAATTATTTTGTTCAATTAATTTTTTCTCAGAATCATTTTCTCTAGCTATTTTATATGGCGCACATACTATCTCATTATCTTGATATTTCAATTTACTAATGGTTTTAGGAGGAAAAGCACTCTGAATTGTCCTCTCATTGACTATCCATTCAGGTCTTTTATCACGAATTGTTATAGGATTTAGACTTTTATTATTTTTAATGAACGAAAACCAATCTAAAAACTTAATTTTAGTTTGGGTTTGAAGTTGGTAGTTTAAATATTCTTCCTTTAAATCATCAAAAACATAATTTTTTAATATTTGATTAAACTTCATTAGATTTTTAGTTTTAGTGATTTCTTTTATTAGATCTTTATTAATTTCTTCTTTTGTTAAAACATTTAATTCACGGTTGATTTCACTAACATTTTCAGTTATAGCTGAAGCTGTTGGTGATTCTGGTGAATTATTTACTAAATTAGATTGTTGATTTAAGTAATTGTCAACAGGATTAAATTAGATTGTTGATTTAAGTAATTGTCAACAGGGTTATAAACTGCCTGTGGAACTGAATTACTATAATCAACTCCTTTCATTTTAAATGATTGGGTAGTAATAGGTATATCTGAAGTAAAATACCTAGGTTTTACTAATGTTTGTATAATTGGTTGGGATTCAGGTTCCTTATATTTTGCATAAATCACTGAAGGTATCTTTGGTTTATCATCATCTGTAACAACAGAAGATGAAGATCCTGTATACCTAGAACTTTGACTTATTAATTGACCATAAGCACTCATATCGTTCAACAGTGCTTAGATTATATATATTTATTAATTAGTGTTTAGAAATTAAAACTCATATATATATATATTTATATTGTTCCTTTATTTATTTATTTATTTATTCTAATTGACATTTTAATAAGGCATAAGGTTCTCCTAGTAACTAATGGTTTTATTAATGATAATAGTACCAATAATAATAAAGAGAATACCAACAATGCTAATAGTATAATAGTAATGTTAGAATGGTAAGTATACTAATAGTTTTTAATAGTTACTATTAACCATACAACAAACCTAATTCTTTAATAATCCCTTCCTGCCAAAAATCCGGCAGCATTTCCTCTATAAATTGGGTTATCCGTATTTTATACACCACAATTATCAACACTGTACACACAGCCCGCCCATGCCATGCGGCAAAACAATCAAATCTAAAGCTCATCCTCCATCAGATTATAACCCATCTACCATATTCAACTTAATAACTACATATAATATATTTCTTATCATCTGACAACTCAAGTTTATAAGTATTATCATTTAAGGATATTCATTTTTAACTCAATCCATTCTAGAGTTCACACTTAAATTTATCAAATAGTTTAACCATTCAAAACATTAAAATCAATAAGATATCAAGTAGTTAGCCGTGCATGGTGGCTGAAAAATCCAAACAGCCCAGAAATGCCAACTTTTTACATCAATTTGCTCCGTTTCATGAGGAGATCTCTGATCTCATGTCCGATTAACGAGATAGGTACCCTAGAGACCGGAAATAACCCCGACGGTTGCTAAAGGGACTATCGATCATGGCGACTTCACCATTCTCCACCGGAAACTCAGTTTAAGAGAGGGGAAAAGATCAAAACTCAGTTTAAGAGAGGGGAAAAGATCACAGAGAGGAGATGAAATGATCGGCACCCCTCCTTCACGCTGTAACCACTGAAAATGGCGTGGATCGCCGGAAACTTCATAGCACGACATCACTTGAGTTCCATTCACTTTCACTCTCTTTCTAAGCTTCTACCTCGCAAATCAAGACCACAGGCGAGTTCCTCTTGTTGCGAAGATGAAGTCGGAGTGCTTTGTTGCCAGGTTTCATGGTCAGTGGCCGAAAAACGAACGGGGACAGGGAGAGGGGACAGTCGGTGATAGGGAGAGAAGGAAAGGGTGAGGGTGAGGGATTGAGTGATTTGGTGCAATTGGTTTCCCATAAGAATCAATTTCTGGTTTGATCAATAGAAATTTCTAGATTCTTATGATTTTTAACTAGTTTGGCTTATTTTCTCGATTTGATATGGTTAATTTTGGTTTTTAAGTGGTTTGATTTATTTTAATTGATTTAATCAAGTTCTAGAAAATTTCTTCAATTTACTCAATAATAAAATAATAATAATAATAATAATAATAGTTGAGTTTAGAATAATTAATTTAAATAGTAGGCATATATATGTTTTTAATAATTAATTTAATATTTAACGTCAAATAATAATCCTTGACAAGTTTAGAAGCTTCTGGATTGGGAGTTGCGATAATATGCTATGGGCTTGGGCCCAACTTGTAAGTTTGGACTCGAATTAAAATTGTTGTTTGGTATTTGCAGCCCATGCAATCGAAAATCTAAATTTTTGATTTAATTAAAATTTGAATATTTTGAAAATAAAATTATAGGATTTTCATACCCATACCCAAAATAAAACTATCGAGTTTTACCCATATCTTATCCAAATCCAGTCAAAACCCTCAAATTTGGGTTTCACTGTGTTCAGGTGGGGTGCATTCCCATCGGGTCAGTTAATTTTGTCATCCTTAATATAAATGTCTCTTAATGTTCTCTTATGGTTTAAATTTTTTACTTTCTTAGTTTTCCTTCACATGCTATTTTAAGAGTGATATTTCACTTTAATTAGAATAAACAAATTTAAATTCTACATGATACATCTAAATCATTATTGTATGCACCTCAATTTTTTAGCAATTTACTTTATACATATATCTTACACTTGAAAGAAGATACATTACACAGTCGTGCGAAGCATGGGAGACCACCTAGTTCTTATAGAAATCAAATCTCCCACTGTATAATGTTGTAAACCATTGTGAGCAGTAGTATGATAAATCAATTTAACTTTATACACCACTCTTTTACTCCAATGCCATATCAATCTATCATCACCTCTTTCCAAAGAAATTGGATGTGTAAGAATAGTAGTAATTGCTTCATCCGGATTAAACAAGCCTTGAATAAGTGCCTCATTCATCAATTGGATGATTAGCCATAAATAAAATAGCAACAACTAATCTCAAACCAAAATCAAAGGAGATAAAAACATAAAATGAAATTCGTCCTGAAATCAACCATAGGATCAATCCAAATTTGAATCATGAATAATCTAGTCCAAATACATAAGCGTGCTCGCTTAACAGAAATCTCAGGATGGGTGATCTTCTGGGAAGTTTCCCATTTCACCTACGGGACAAAACCGTGAGGTGTAGGGCGTACGGGGACTACACTGCGGTGTAGAGCATCCGTGGACTACACCAAAGCGGACAATTCCTTTGGTGATTAGAGTCGGAGCGGGACAAAGAGCCAAAGTAAAACTGCGCATGTGCCTAAAACCCATACCACCATAAATTTTTGGACACAAAGTCTATCACAACTGAACCAATGAATCCCCCTCCTTTCATTTCCACTAGTATCCTACTGAAACAAATATAACACCTTCTAGAGCTCATTACACATTGTTAAGGACAAACGAAATAAATCCATACTATAAGAAGGCATTTAACATCTTCTGGAGCTTATCTCATTTTAAGTTTTTGAATATAATCATAACATTAGCATATTGATATATGATACTTAACTGGCTTATTAGGCCAGGATAATCAATAACAGTTAGAATGTAACCTCCATAAAAATAATACAAAAATGGATTAAACTATAAAATTACATGAAACTTTGTGATTTGTTGCAAAATTACTCCATTTTGACATTTGTACCCCAAGCACTCCAATTTGAAACTTAAATATATTGGCACTCCAATTTTAAATTTGACCTAGATTTTAAATAAAACATTATAAAATGCAAATTTCAAATTGTAAACAATGTGGTGAACATGTGTTACTATTATAATACAAGGAGATAAAATATAGTATCTTTCCCCTGTCATTATTATATATGCCAAAACCACTCTATGGAATATGATTTTTTGAAATGAATTCAAGTGTGCTATGTATTGTCATAATTTAACAATCTTATTCTTAGTTGTAAGCTACAATAATGTCCATGCAAGCACCACCAAATTCCTGAACCCGAGCCTCAATCTGACAATGTCTCCGACAGCAGAGACACTACAATGCTGAGAGTTCAGTTGAATAACAATTATCCCAACCTCTATCCCGCAATCTGCAGATGCATAAAAATTGCCCATAAAAAATGCCCCATAATTTCGCTTCTAAAGAATTACAAGCACCTAAACTAGCCTGGAAGCCTAATAGACATTTGCCACTCTTATCACGAAATAGTCCACCATAAGAAGCCTTAACCATAGCCTTACGAAAACTGCCATCAGTATTGACCACTCTCCAACCGCTGGGAGGAGGCTACCATGCAATAAAAACAAGATGAGAATCTGTAGAAGCAACAACCCCACCATTATTAGCCCAAGCTTTGATCACCTCTCTAACTTTCAACAAAATAGTAGCCTTGGTGAGACAGGGAGTGACAACACCGGTTCCAAAAACTTTATTGTTATGGAACTTCCATCCCCACCAAACCCCCATTCCAAAAACAAGAACCCAAGAGAAACCATTGACTACCTTATCAGTTAACTACAGATTATGCAATAGCCAATCCATACTGACCTGGTCCTGGAAAAAAGAAGAGCACATTTCGGAAGCATGAACACTAATCCAAAAACCCCCTTATAGCGTCACAGTCCTGCAACCTGCAAGAACATGGAGAAATGACTTCGACGGATTGCGTACAGAAACCATAGGAAGAATCTAAAGAAAAACCATGCGGAGCTCTGTGGAAATTGCCATACATCAATGGCCAAACCTCCCAAAGGAAAGTACGAACCCTTTAAGGGGACATGCAAGCTTCCAAATGACTTCCATAAAACATGCGGAACTCCCAAGGAAGAATTATCCCAAAAGCAGCATATGATCGATTTCACAGAATTAAATTGTCATTAGAATGTTGCCAAGCAACTCTATCCCAATCCTCATAAGAATCGCTCAAGGTGATGGAGCAATCAAAATCCCAGACCAATTCAGTGAAGAAGGGAATGAAGCCGAGACCAATCCATCCATTATTAGAAGAACAAAAAGCACGGACACACTATCTAACCACAAACTATCCGGAAGGGACCAATCAAAACTGATGATAGGACCAATAAGAGCCAACCGGTCATTCCAAAAGTTAGTGTCTAACTCGTTATGAAACATCTTTAATCAAAACCACCCCTTCACACCACACCTTATTCCTTTACAAACGCTTCCATATATAGAGCACCATCTCAAATTATAAATCCCAACTAAATTGAACCCATATTACTTATTAATAGCACTTTAGCCAAACTGATCACGATCTGAACAAGCCTCCATGCTATCTTAACCGGGTAAAGCTCGATTCAATAACCTTCATTTTAAACAAATTCCCCAACCTTCCCCATCTCTTCGTAACTCAGTAATCTCCAAGCAATAAATGGACCCGTCACTATCATGGTGCCTTGCCAAAGAAAATTTTGACAAAAGTCTTTCCATCTCATCCAACAGAAATAGGCCAAGAGGGCAGTCTGCCGTTGCATAAATAGGAAGCGCAGACAGGGATCAGAATTAATCAAATAACTCTAAGCCAGTAAAGAGACAACATTTAGACCACACCCCTCTAAACGCAACCTCATCTTGTCCAGAATATACCGTAAATTAATAGCGCCTAACTCCTAGAAGTGAAAACAAAGACCCCTAATGCCTTCTCAATCCCCTCAACCTGCATACTATCGAAACGGCCGAGAGAGCTCTAAAGACCTCGGTAACTATCAGAAACATTAGGAGAAAACATAAAAACAAGACTTATTAAAATTATGCGTTTTGTTCTAGAAGCCAGTGAAAATTTCCCAGAGACCTCCATAATGATTCACATCTAATCAAGCTGTGGCCTCCACAAGATAGGACGATACGATCGACAAAACATGAGATGTGACATAGAAGGACTCATGAGTAGACAACAGAACCAGCTTTCAACTCCCGATTATTCACCTCCTCATTAATCTATGACAAGAAACCTCAAATATTAAATTCAAGCATGCATGATGAGTTAATGTCAGATATGCACTTGTGCTTATCTATTCGATGAATGGAACCATCAAGAAAGACATCAAACAAGCAAAATTAAAGTTCATTTCATTGAAAAGCATGGACAGTTCATGATAATCAGACTCATCACTAATAGAAATAATCACATCAGAAGGGGCTTTAGCTTCTTTAAAGCTTTCCTCGATACAGGCCCGAATTGCTTTTAACACTTGATCTGCAGGGTCCTCTTCTTCCTTTTCAGCACTCACCTTCCCTTTATTGCTTTCCTCCTCCCTAAAACACCAACAAAATAACAATAATGAATTAATAACTAAAAAAAAAAAAAATACCAAGAAAAGCTTTAGATATTTACCTAACCCTCAGATTGAGGATTGTAAAAAATCTGGATGTCTTAAGGAATGAGATTTCAAGGCCCCCAGAAGTCTTTGTTCACCAAGTTTTAACAAATAGTTCTTTCTCTCTTTTGTTTTCTCTCTTTTCTCTTTTTTTTGTATGATTTTCGTTTCATCTTAATTGATTTCTGTTTTCGCCCCGCCCTCGAGCGACGCGAAGAACACTCGATTTTATTTTTGAGTTATTGGAAAGGTGGTCTTTATTAAAAAATGGTGACAAAACCTTTTAGGAACGTAATGCCGATAAATCGGTCTTATAAACTTATAAAAACATTTGAGTCGCCACCCATTTAATTTCGGCATGGGACCGTTCCAATTTTTAATTTTATAAAAGTGACTTCATTTAAAACCCGATTTTTATTTAAGGTCCATTATTTAAAACAGACTGGTCGAGGCGTACCAAGGTACGGACCTCTGGAATAAGGGAATGCGTGGTAACGTCGGCCCGTTGGAAGCCGACGCCCGGAAAATCGCCTCTTTTTTAACCTTATAATTTCTAATTATTTTAGAAAAACCAATTTATTTATATTAAGACACCAACCCGAATAAATTTGACCGATATGTGGAAAATTATTTAATCGTCCCAAATAAATCTATTCATTGCATTCATAACCATTCAAACCACATCAATCATCCAACCCATAGCAAAAATAATTAAAAGAGCTGCTCTTGCCTTATGGTTAAAGGCGGGCCACAAACTGGATTCAAAATACAATCTACTCAATATAAATTCAATAAGTTCTAAAATCCCAAAATCATATAAAATAGTAAATTAACCTATTTGATTTGATTAAAACATAATTTGCCCATTATTGGTTATTTCTTGAATTAAAAATTAAACATTTATTTAATTACACGGAAACACGGAATTGAATTAAAAAAAGTGAAACTTATATCTGGAACCTAGAACAGTTTGCAATCACGCAGCTGTTCTATGAAGAATGTTACAGTGACGAGAACCCTAGTTTTACTGCACGGACTCCTAGTTGCGATGACGCATCTGTTCAGTTTGATTTTGGCAAAGTTTCTCAAGATGTCCCGTCAAATCATTTATTTAACCATATATTAAATAAAAAAAAAGTGAGAATAAAAAAATTATGCACGAACAGTTTCGTCACGCGACTAGTCAGGGTAATGTTACCTCTTTTGGCATGAACAGTTCCGTCACGCAGGTAGTAGCTACGTGGACGCTGGCAACTGCCCTGGTCGTAACTACCTTTCAAACTACCTTTTGTTACGTTTTCTTTTTATCAAAGCTATTTAATGTTATCAGAAACACTCAATAATGGGCATAAATACTACTTACCAATATCAAAACTACCCCAAATAAACCAACAAAATAAGAATTAATAAATCAACAACTAAAAGATAATAAGAGGAGTTCGGATGGTTACCTAACCTCAGATTTGAGGAATTGCAATGCGATTGGGGCTTAAATAGTGTTTTCAGGATCCCAAAAATGTTTTCTTTGCCAGTTTTAACAGGAAAAATCTCTTTTTTTTTTTTTTTCTTTCTTTTCTCTTTTCTCTTTTTGTGACTTTTTTTTTGTTTTTCAATCTATTTTACTCTCTAAGGCTTGATCTTCTTCAAGATAACGCAATGGAGTTCTTGCAGAAAACCCTAGCCATAGCTTAGTTCTTAGAAATTTTCTCTCAAATCTCAAAAAGTCCCAAAAGTCCCAAAGGTCCCGTTTGAAAGATAAAAATGTTGTATTTATATGGGTAGGGCAACAGAACAGAGCTGCGTCACGCGGACCCGAGAGCTGCGTGACGCAGCTCACTTTTCGTACCGTTGCCGCGCATCCACACAAAAAGCAAAACCGTTACATGGGCTTTTCAAGGTGACGTCATCCTGGCGTCACCTGGTTAGAGTTGCGTGACGCAATTTATTAGCCGTTGTCCCAGGCAACTTGTAGCTGCGTGGACGCCACCCTAAAGTGCAGGTCAGATCTCCTTTGATTTGGTTTCAAATCTATTCTTGGTAAAAGGCTCTGGTTTGACCCTGATTCCTTATTCCTCACCTGTATCCTCAACCGGGTTAGGCGGAGGGCATAAACATGCGTCCAACAACCACAGACTCCTCCACCACAATAGGCCATAAACACTTGGTAAAATGTTGTCAATACCCATTGTGGTCTGTTTATGAAGTGGCACAAAACCCAAGAGGGGGTGCTGGGTTTTCTAAAAATTTAACTTTCAAAACCAAAATAAGAATTCTGGTTGTAGCGGATAGAAAGTATTTGTGAGAGATTAGTATCAAAGTTTAGAACTTCCTCACAAAGCTTATTGCAAGTTTAGAAAGACTCTTGTGAAGAACAGTTATTGTGTTTACAACTGCTCACAAAGCTTAAGCAAATAATAGAAAACTGAGTATCACTTATATTGTGATTTATACTGAATGTTGATATTGCAAGTCTAGAAAGCTCTGTGAAGAATAGTTATTGTATTTAGAACTGCTTCACAAAGCTTATTGCAAGTTTAGAAAGATTCTGTGAAAAATAGTTATTACATTTTAGAACTGCTTCACAAAGCTTTAAGCAAAATTCGAAAACTAATTATCACTTATATTGTGATTTGTATTGAATGTCGAGGGTCAGATTAGAACCTGGTATAAAGCTAGAGATAAAACTAATTATCACTAATTATCACTTTTACAGAAGTCTAGAGTTCTAATGTTCCATAAAGATAAAACTTATTGACATTTAGAAACAGAAATTCGTTAACAACTTTGCATTTCTAAAAATATTAACAGTTGTGTAAACAAAATATAATCAAGCAGAACTTTAGAAAATAAGAGAAGATAAACACATATATTTATAGTGGTTCAGCACTCACTCACCTACATGCACTCCCCAGGACTCATCTTGAGATCCTCCACTATGTTATCTTTTTTCAAGGGTAAGAGACAAACTAACTATACAAGGAAATAGATCAATACCTAGATCTAACATTTGTTCCACTAGATTTTTCAAAAGTTCTAGTCAACCTCAACCCTTTCTATTTTTGCAGAGAACAGAAACCAAGACATTAGAATCTCCCACAAGGAGAAGGTTGGTTGTAATAATTGATAACCTATTACACTATAGCTTTTCACCTAAGCTATTACATAAAAGTTTTTCATTTAAAAACCTATAGTCTACAACAGAGTACAAATCTATATAGACAGAGAGAAATGCAATTATAAGCACAGGAACAATAGAAAACAGATTTAGAAAACAGAATTAAAGTTCAGAACTGTTCTTCAGAAAATGTTGTTATTAAATTTTCTTTTCTCTTAAAAATATTTGATGAAGCAAATAGACGAAAAGAAAGAAGGGAGTTTTAAGAGAGAGCTTTGAGAGATTTAAAATTTTAATCAATGGACTCTTACTCTTACAAAAACATCTACGTTTTCAAAAAAAGAAAAACATCTTTTATAGGAGGAATGAAGATCACGTTTGTAGAAAGTGTTGATCTTTAGCTTTAAAGAGTATTTAGACTTTCCAAAGATAAAAAGATATAAAAATCTTTTGTAAATACTCAATTATTTGTTACCAAAAAATACTCAATTATTTGTTACCAAAAATATTTAAGTCAAAATCTTTTTCATTTAGGTAAGTAGAATAAAGAAAATATTTGATTTTCTTTTTATAAGGAATTTTCGAAAATAAAAGAGAGGCAAATCTTTTTCAAATATTTATTTGTTGCCAAATATAATTGAGCCAAAATCTTTTTCATTTAGGTAAGCAAATTTAAAAAGAGTAGGATTTGACTTTTATTTTTAAGGTAATTTCTGAAAATGATTTTTGAGAGAGAAAAAATATTTTTGTGCTTAAAAGAATATTCACTCTATTCCACAACATATCATAAGATACTAACCAAAAGAGAAATCTTCAATACTCCATGGTCTTCAAGTTCTTAGATTTCGTGAAAACTGGCCTTCTTAGCAATTTTCATATGTTGAAATCTGCAAATAAAAAATATAGCAACATAAAGAAATATTAAATTATTTTATTTGCATAATCATCAAAATCTCAAGATAAAATTTGACCGTCTCCAGAGCCAACACTCCCCCTTTTTTAATGATGACAAAACCAATAAATGTTATCAAACATAGAAATTAATGTGCTCCCCCTAAATTTATGTCATGTCAAACAAAATACAGTTCTAAACATAATAGATTTATCATGAAGCAAAGATTACAACTTATATAGAAACTCCTTGAATAATGCAATATAAATATCCTGTGGGGATAGAACAGAATACAGATTTAAAAACTGACATTAGAAATTAGAATATCGTAGTTCTAAGTCTCAACAATCGGGCATTCATTAGAATTAAAACTAAGTTCTAAAGGTATAGACAATCAGAAGCATACAAAGTAAATTATGTTCACATAGAAACAAACATTAGAAAAAAAGTATCATAGTTAGAACATGAATAAGTAGAAAGAGAGATTAAGTACTTAAATAAATATAATGTGTTCTCCTTCAAGTACTCAAGCACCAAGTATATTGTTTTCTCCCCCTTTTTGTCATCATAAAAGAGGGTAAGTAAATTAAAACAAAATAGAAATAGAAACAAAAATAAATAGAAATAGAAACAAAAATAAATAGAGCTAGAAAATTCTAAACAGAGCACAATAAAACAAACTAGAAACACAAATAGAAAACAGAGCAAAATAAATAAAAATGTTCACAAAACAAAATTCACAAAACAAAATAGAAACACATAATTAAAATAGGTTGGGAAGAAGTTATTGGGGTTTTGATTCAGTTTTGAGTCTTTTAGAACTCCTGATATTCTGGGTAGTTGAGGTCTCAACTGGATTCTCAGATCTTTTAGAAGATGGATGCTAAAGAGGTTTTCTTCCATGAACTCTGTCCCTCCCAACAGTATGCTTAACTCTTTTAGGCTTCTCGAAAGTAGGAATGTAGGGCATAGCTTTAACTTTGAGAGTAGCAAGTCTTCTCTCATTGACATTCTTTACCTTTTCCATAGACTCAATGAGAGACTGAGTGTGTGCTACCATAGCCTTACCATCCTTGATGGCCTCATCAAGTAATGGATTGGGTTGTGTGCTTATGCAGGAGGGTAATAATATTCTAAGTTCTAAGTCTCTTAGAACTTCTTAGATTCCTGTGCTGATAAGTATTCTGAAGTCTTCTTGGCTTTAATTTCATACTCCTTTTCCTCTTCATCACTTATTTCTAATTTCTCAGTTTCAGCATCACTCGCGTCCTCAACTACTACTTCTTCTTCCTTTCAGTTGTCTCGGGTTCATTTCTTCCATCATCCACGGAATCCTTTTTCTCTTCAGTTTCAATCTCAGCTTCCTTTCCTTTCTCTCTTCCTTATTCTTTTTCTGGTTCCATTTCTGACTCAGCTTCTTTTTCTTTTTCTTTTTCTATTTCTTCCCTTTCTCCTTTTCTGCTTCTTCTAATTTTCCTTTTCCTTTTTCCAATCTCCTTAGCTTCTTCTTTTCTAAACTTTAATTCTCCCTTCTGTTCTTCTTTCTCAGCTTTTCTTTTTTCTAAAAGACCTTCTTTTCTTTTTCTTTTCTTCCTAATATGTTCATCTTTCAGTTTCAAAGGATTTGCTATCTACTCTTGAAACATATGAAACAAATCCTTCTTCTCTAGCTCTACTCTAGAAACTCAAAAAATAGGAGCAACACCCATACCATAGGCCAGCTTTTTGGGATTGCTTTGCATCTATCAGTAGATAGTATGGACACAAATTAAAAGTGTTTCTTTTCAACTATGTGCCACATTATGCATTAATTCAACCTGGATTAACATAAGTGGGAAGAGCCGGCTTTTAAGAATAGATGTAGTGCACAACTAACTTGTACAACCACTCCACTTCATATTATCATTAAGATTAGAGCAACAATCACACTCTATTTCTCTGTAGAACCCTTTCTAGTAATTTTATTTACAAATTCATCCTTTTTATACTTATTAACCCTAGTGGTTTCCTTAATTTTAGTTACCCTGGACCCACTATTTGGAATTTTATAAATTTCACTCAAGTCTGTGTAGGATAACACTCTGGTTTCTCCATCAATTTTCACGGAGAACACTTCTGGACCAGTGGCTTTAAGAGAGCCATAAAATTCCTTCACCATACTCTCATAGCAAGGTTTATTCACAAATAAGAACCCCATCCACACTTGAAACTCAAATAACTCGCTAAAATTGAACACTGATTTCCCAAAGAACTTCCAATCAATTACGTAAGAGCGCAAAAGAGGATTTGGGGATAGGACAGTATTACCTTTGCCACGAGAAGTCAAAATCTTTTCTTTCGCTTTTTCTTTCCCTTTCTATTTCTCTGTTTTGCCTTTCGATTTTGCCTTACCTGAACTTGAGTCCATTACCGATTTCTTCAGTTCTGATTCTTGCTTTTCGTACTTCTTAGTTAATCGTACTCTTAGTTAACCTCTTGAGAAGTTGTAATTCTTTTTCAAATTCAAAGAACAAGGAGGGAGAGGTGGAACTTAGATTTTAATTCTGTTTAGGTTTTGGAACAGACAGGTGTTTGGGTTTTCGTTATGAGAAAGAGATAGAGTAAGAGAAAATAATTAATTTAGAGAAGTTTATATTTTAGGAAAGAAGAGAAACAACTTAAAAGAGAAGTTATTGACGGGAGGCCGTGGGAGAGAGAAGAAACTAAAGATAAAAAACGATTTGAAGGAAAAACTTGAACCGACTTAAAAAAATTTAAATAAAATGAATAACACGACAATAAAAAAAAAATTCGCCAAAAATAAATGAAATAAAATAAAATTTAAAAAACAAAATAAGACAAAATAAGTAAAAAAATAAACATAAAAAAAACCGACTTGTTTTCTGATTTGTCTATAAAAATAGAATTCTGATTATAGATTAGTACATTAGAAAATTCCACATCAGAACCCTTATATAGCTTTCTAAATGCAAAAACGGTTTTTCAAAAGTCACATAGATTAGAATATTAAAACAAATAACATAGAATAGGTTTTTTCCAATCTTAATATAGGAAAAAGCATTAAGAAAGCATTTTAGAACATACTTACAGAGTTCTAAAGTTAAGAGTTTAGAACTAACATACTGAGTTCTCTTCTAATTAAGTAGAATTGGCTTTCGCTTAAAGGTTTAGTGAAGATATTTGCCAATTGCTTTTCTGTAGGAATGATCAATCACTATATCACCTTTTTGAACATGATCACATATGAAGTGATGTCTGAGTTCTATATGCTTGATTCTAGAGTATTGGACTAGATTTTGATTGTAATTGTTGATATCGCTTATGTTGTCACATTTGATTGGAATTGTTTCTAATTTCAGACCATAGTCTGTTAATTACTGTTTGATCCATAAAACTTGTGAACACAGCTTCCAGCAGTAATATATTCTGCTTCTGCAATAGAGAGAGCAACAGAAGTCTGTTTCTTGCTAAACCATGATACAAGAGTGCTACTTAGAAACTGGCAAGTTCCAGACATGCTCTCAAGTTCCAGACATGCTCTTTCTATCTATTTTGCTTCGTGCAAAATCAGAATCACTATACCCAATAAGATCAAATGTATCATCTTTAGAATACCATAGATCCAAATTAGAAGTTCCACAAAAACATCTTAGAATTCTTTTTACAGCAATTAAACTAGATACTTTGGGACATGATTGAAATCTAACACATAAACAAATACTAAAGTGAATGTTAGGTCTGTTTGCACTTAGATATAGTAAAGAACCAATGATATTTCTAAACAATTTAATATCCACATCCTTTCCATTTTCATCCTTTCCATTTTCATCTTTTTCTAATTTTGAGGATGGGCTCATTGGTGTACTACATACCTTGGCATTCTCCATTTTGAACCTTTTTAACAGTTCTCCAGCGTACTTGCCTTGGTTTATGAAAATTCCTTTGTCACATGGTTTGATTTAAAGTCCAAGGAAGAAGTTTAATTCGCCCATCATACTCATTTCAAACTGACCCTGCATAATCTTAGAAAATTCCTTACAAAGAAGGTCATTAATGGAACCAAAGATTATGTCATCAACATAGATTTGCACAACTAGAATATCAGGTGCTTTATTCTTAATAAATAGTGTAGCATCCAGCTTTCCTCTAGAAAAACCATTTTCTAACAAAAACTTACTTAATCTTTCATACCAAGTTCTGGGTGCTTGTTTTAAACCATAAAGTGCTTTAGTAAATTAGTTTGTAAACATGGTTTGTTTATTCATAAACTTCAAAAACTGGGTGTATGTCTACAATATACCACTTCTTGTCATTTAGAAAACCAGTTTAGAAAAGCATTTTCACATCCATTTGATACAACATGGAAGTTTTTAAAATTTTTAAAACATGCAAATGCACAAAGCATTCTAATGGCCTCAAGTCTGGCAACCGGAGCGAAGGTCTCATCAAAAAATCGATGCCCTCTTCTTGGTTGTAACCTTGAGCCACTAACCTTGCTTTGTTTCTCACAACATTACCTTTTCATCAAGCTTATTTCTAAACACCCATTTTATTCCAATAACATAATGATTTTTAGGTCTCAAAACAAGTTTCCAGACTTGGTTTATCTCAAATTGTTTTAGTTCTTCTTGAATAGCAAGAATCCAACTTTCATCATTTTGAGCATCTTCTAAATTCTTAGGTTCTAATTGAGAAATGAAACCAACATAACCAAAATATCTCTTAAGTTAAGCTCTAGTCATCATCCTTTCTGAAGGGTTGTCCATAATATCCTCTTGAGGATGATACTTGTGGAATCACCACTCTTTTTCTTTTGAATTCAGAATTTCTCATTTTCTATTTCTGGCATTTTGACTTTCAGTTGCATTGTGATCTTCATATCATTTTCTTGTTCAGCCTGATGGATCAACTTTCTGCTCACTTTCTGGCTGTTTTCTAGTTGTTTTTGACTGTTCATTTCTACTTTTTTGAGTTGAAAATCTACAACATCATTATTTTCTAAATTCTAGAAGTAGAATCAAAGATTCATCAAAAACAACCATAAAGATAGATTCTTCTTTACAACTAGAGTTTTCATTATTAAAACACCCATATTATTTACTATTACTACGGAATATCCTAGAAAAATCCTTTCATAAGAGTTTTAGCCATCAATTTAGGCAAGGCTGATTTTTTTCATGTTAGTTGTCTAGAAATAAAACACTTTACACCCAAAGGATATGAAAAATAACCAAATATTTGGACTTCTTTCTACCTTTGTATAGCTCATATGGAGTCCTTTTCAGTTTAGATCTTACTAAGGCCCTGTTTAGAATATAACAAGTAGTGCTAACAGCTTTTACCTAGAAATACTTTGGTAACTTAAAATCACTTAGCATGGTTCTGGCTATTTCCTGAAGTGTTCTATTCTTGTGTTCCACTACTCCATTATGTTGGGGTGTTCTAGGTGCTGAGAAGTTATGGAAGATTCCTAATTCTTTGCAAAAAGCATCAAATTTTTTATTCTCAAATTCTCTTCTATGGTCACTTCTAATTGCAGAGATGTTGTATCCTTTCTCCCTTTACTCATTTTATATTCTCTTGGCAAAGATGGAACAAACACAGTTAATATACTATCCTTCTTCTAAAGAAAGAGTGTCCATGTGAAATTCTAGAGTAATCATCAACAATTAACAATGACATAAATATTACTCCAAGACTAGAAGAAGTAACAGGTCCAAATAAATCAAGGTGCTAGTAATTCTAAAGGTCTTAGAAGTAGAAAATCATCCCCTTAGAATTTTTGAACATTGTTTTGGTTTGTTTGCCCAATTGACAAGCATCAACAAATGTGATTCTTTTTCAAACTTTAGCTTTGGGAAAAAACCACGAACCAAGTCTTATCTCAGACAGTTTAGGAAATAAGGTTACATGCTGTATGGCTAAGTCTTCTGCCATAACAACTAGAATTATCAATAGAAAACTAAACATATGTCTAGGTTATGATATCCATTAAGGTCTACTAGGTTTTATGGGTTTCCAAAACCTTTTTCCAATAAATAAAGTTTTGTGTTATCATGATCTTCTTGAACTTCACAATAAGAGGGTTCAAAGATCACTCTTCTATTTTTATCACAAATTTGGACTTACACTTTAATAAGTTATATGTAATCCTGTCTACTGAACAGTACATCATCTATTGAAAAGGGATTAGAACCTACCACACCCAATACCAATAATTTTACCTTTTGCTTTGTCTCTAAAGCTCAGCTGTACATCCCTTTTACCTCCCTTTTTCTTTTCTAATCTGGTGAATTTCTTTATATCACCAGTTATATGCCTAAAGCAAGCGCTGTCCATATACCACATTTCTGTTTTCAGCTCACTCCTTAGGCACACTTGAAAAGATTATATAGATTTAGGTACTCGACTCGTATTGGGTCCTACAGGGTTAGTGGTAACAGGTGTAGAACCTTTTACATTCATCTTACTATGATTTTTCTTTCTGTTGAGACTATCAGATTTTTCGAATTGCTTTTGATGTTCTAGATGTTCTAAAGTCACAACATTAGAAATATGATTTTGTCTTGAAATGCTATCATAGCTAAAACTTGTCTTTTCTTTAGAAAATGATTATGAAATTGACTTTAGAATTCTTATCTCAATTTTCAAAGATTTATTTTCAGAATTCAGATTTTTACATTTTTCTTCAAAGTGTTTCAGATTTTCAGAAAATATATTATTATAATCTATAAGATCTTTAATCTCTACGATAAGATCTTCGCATGTAACTTCTTGATAAAAAGTATCTTTTAGATGATTACATTCAGTTTTCAATTTTCTGTAATCCTTCTTTATTTTATGTTTTTTAGCAAGCTTTTCAGAATTCAAATTCATTGCAAAGGTTATTATAAGTAAAGGTTATTATAAGTATCTAGAAGTTCATTTCAGATTCATGTTCAGAAATACTTACATTGCCTTCATCATGTTTTTAGCCTGTTACATTTACTTCACTACTTTCAGCTTTTTGTGTTAAAGTCAGGGTGCTAATTTTTTGGAATCAGAGTCGATAGTGGCCATCAGACAGATATTTGCGATTTCCTCCTGGTAACTCTGACTTTCAGAATTAGAATCGTCTGAGTCAATCGTCCTGAGTCACTCCACAGCAGCTACAATGCCTGCTTTCAAGCTTTTTCTTTCTTTGAACTTCTTTTTTCAGCTTAGGACAGTTAGGCTTGATATTAACCAAGGCTTGTTGCACTCATAACAAACCACTTTAGAAGGTTTTTTCTTAAGGCCAAGTTTGTTATTTTTTAGGTTGAACAAGTTCCTTTTTTGAATAAACTTTTTCTATGGCCTTCCACCCTTTCCTTATAGAACTTCTTGAATCTTATTAGCAACAACAACAAGTGTTAAACTCATCAACTATCAAGATCATAAAGAACTTTCTTCCCTAGAAACTACTTTCAAAGCTAGTCTTTTCTTTTTCTCTTATCTTCTATAGTCCAAAGAAGATTTCAGTCTCTTCCGAAATAAGAGCTCCTATCAAATAATCATCAGGTTTACTGGAGTCCTCTTTATAGTTTTTACAGTTCCTATAGAATCCCATTTTTTTAGGGGTTAGATTCTAAAGGGGATTTTCTTAACAAGCTCATCTTTTGAAAATTTCCTTTCCAGGTTTCTCAAAGGATTAACTAATATTTGTGAATCTGGAATTTAGTTCAGCTATAGTCTCTCCTTCTTTTATACTAAACATTCATAATATTCTCCAAATGATATTGATTCTGGATTCCCTTCACCTCAATTCAGTACCGCTCATAGGTAACTCTGAGTTTTTCCCAAGACTTCCGTTGATAGGACTTACTCTAGATACTTTATTGTATTCTGTTTGGATCTAATGCACTAGTGAAGCAATATTAATGGCTTTTGGCGTTTTATATAGAAAAATGTCAATTCCCAATTAGTTAATCAGTATATTTCTTCTTCTGTCTTTCGAACTTCCTTACATTTTTCTAACAATTTTCAATAGGAATACGAGGACCGAATAAAAACGTTTCCTCTAAGCAGTTTTATATCAACTATTTTATAAAGTTTTCCATTTTTGGTTTTCCCAAGTACAGAGTAATTAGAACGCTAGAACCATTGAACAGAGGTGGTCTACAAATAGATTGACCTTCTAAAGATGTAAGAGGAAGTGAGGCTGCCATGGGATCTTTTCTCTTAAGCTGTTAAGCTTCGGTAAGCCAAGAGCCAAAGACTCTGATACTAGATTGTGGTTCCCATTTATGAATGGCACAACCCCTTCAAAACAAAATCAAAATTCTATTACAGAGGAATTAGAAAGCATTTGTGAGAGTTAGTTATCAATTTTAGAACTTCCTCACAAAGCTTATTGCAAGTCTAGAAAGACTTTATGAAGAACAGTTATTGGATTTTGAGCTACTTCACAAAGTTTTAGCAAATTTAGAAAGACTTTGTGAAGAATTAGTTATTGCATTTAGAATTGCTTTGGCATTTAGAATTTGCTTCACAAAGCTTATTGGCTATTTTGTGGGTCCTCGTAATATGTATGGCACAACCCAAGAGGAAGGTTGAATTGGATTTTCTAAAAACAGAATATAAACTTTTAAGAAAATTTAAACCAAAGATATAGAATTCTAAGTGCAAGCGGAAAAAATAAATGAACTCGTGAAGATTAGAATATGGATTAGAACTACCTCACAATGGTTCCTACTCATAAAGATAGAAAGCACAGATGCTAAAGTGCAGCTAATTAATTAGAAACTGCTTCACAATGTCTTATCCATATAAGAATTGCTTTATGAAGGAAAAGCTATTGAGATTAAGAGACCTTCCTCATAAAGTTTAGAAAATCATATAAGACTGTGTGAGAGACAGTTACTTGAAATTAGAACTGCTTCACGAAGTCTGAAATCTTTTCTTTATGCTTTCTAAAAAGCTTTTCAAACTCATTGCAAAGATTATTGTAAGTATTTAGAAGATCATTTTCTAATTCAGGTTCAGAAATACTTATAGTGCTTTCTTTATGCTTTTGGACCGTTGCATTTGTTTCATTGATTTCAGTTTTCTGTGTTGAAGTCAGAGTACTGATTTCATTGGAGTCAGAATCGATGGTAGCCATTAAACAGATATTTGCTATTTCTTCTTGATCACAGTGGCTTTTAGAATTAGAATTATCTGAATCACTCCATGCAGCTACAAAGGCCTGCTTCAACTGCTCTTTTGTTGACTTCTTTTTCAGTTTAGGACAATGAGGCTTGATATGTCCATGTTTGTTGCATTCATAACAAACCACTTCAGAAGGTTCTTTCTTAGGTAAGTTCCCATTTTTGGGTGGAAAGTTCTTTTTATTAAACTTTTTCTGTGTTTTCTGTGGCTTCCACTCTTTCTATACGAACTTTTTTAAATCTTTTAGCAAAACAAGTGCTAATCATCACTATCAGATCAGAAGAACTTTCTTTCCACGTAGAAATCTACTCTCAAAAGCCAGTCCTTTCTTTTTCTTAATCTCTATAGTCAAAGAAAGATTTTCATTTCTCAAAGAAGATTTCATTTCTTCTGAAACAAGAGCTCCTATAAGGTAATCATAAGTGACGGGAGTCTCTTTGTAATTCATGACAGTTCCTATAGATCCCATTTTTTAGGTAGAATTCTAAGGGTTTTCTTAATAAGCTCATCTTCTGAAATTTCCTTACCGAGAGTTCTCAAAGGATTAACTATATTAGTAAATGTAGAATTTAACTCTGCAATAGTTTCTCCTTCCTTCATACTAAACATTTCATATTCTCTCCAAAAGATATTTATTCTAGATTCCTTTACTCTATCTGTATCCTCATAGGTAACTCTAAGTTTTTTGCAAACTTCTGTCGCAGATTTACATCCAGACACTTTGTTGTATTCTGTTGCATCTAAAGCAAAATGAAGAATATTGATAGCTTTCGCATTTATAGCGATATCATTCCAATCAGCATCTTTATATTCTTCTTCTGTTTTTCTAATACTCTCTCATCTCCTCAACTTTCATGGGAATACGTGGACCAGTGATGAACATTTCTCCAAAGCAGTTTAATATCTTACTGATTTCATGAAGTTTTTTCCATTCTAGTTTTCCAATAAGAATAATTAGAACCATTGAACAAAGGAGGTCTAGAAACAGATGTCCTTCTAAAGAAAGTAAGAGGAAGTGGGGTTGCCCATGGGATCTTAATCTCTTAAGCGTTAAAGCTTCGGTAGTCAGAGCCAAGCCCTCTAAGTCCAGATTGTGAGTCCCGTATATGTATGGACAAACCCAAGAGGGGGGGTGAATGGGTTTTCTAAAACAGATATAAAAATTTTATTCTTAAAACAAAGATATAGAATTCTAAGTGCAGCGGAAAAAAAAAGAAACTCAGTGAGATAGAAATATGGATTAGAACTACTCACAATGTTTTCTATTCATAAAAAAAGATGAGGACAATGCATAAGTGCAACTATTAATTTAGAACTGCTTCAACAATGTCTTTATCCAATAATCAGAATGCCTTTATGAAAGGAGAAGCTATTGAAATTAGAAACTTCCCTCACAAAGTTTAGAAAATCATAATAAGAGCTGTGTGAGAGACACGCTTAATCAATTTCAAAACTACTTTATGAAGGAAAGTTATTACGTTTAGAACTACCTCATAAAGTTTAGATAAATATTAAAGATTATGTGAGAGATAGTTATAGAATTTTTGAACTGCTTCACAAGCCTTTAAGCAAGATTAGAAAACTGATTTAACACCGAAGTAGTGAGATATACTGAATATAGAAGAATAGATTAGAACTTGGTATATTCACTATGCAGAGGTCCAGAGTTCTAATGTTCAATAAAGATAAAGCTTATTCCACTTTAGAACAACAAAACCATTAACAACTTAGCATTTCTAAAAGATTAAAGAAGTGTAAGTCAAACAGTATCAAGCAGAACTTTAAAAAATAAAAAGAATAACACAACGATTTATAGTGGTTCGACACTAACTCGCCTACATCCACTCCCCAAGACTCATCTTCAGATCCTCCACTATGTTATCTATTTTCAAGGGTAAGGAGACAACCAACAGTACCAAAGCAATAATCAACACATAGATCTTACCCTTTATCCACTAGATTTTCAAAAAGGTTCTTAAGACCTCACCCTTTCTGTTTTTGGCAGAGTTACAGAAACTCCATTCAAGAACATTAGAAATCTCTTCCATGCGAGAAGGTTGCTTGATACCTCTTTCGTCAATAGCTTATCACCCAAGCTAATTACCAAATGTTTATCAAAGTAAAAAACATGTCTATGTAGATTACAGAATCTAAAATAGACAGAAAAGAATGCACCCTATTAAGCACCAGGAAAAACAGTTTATCAGATTTTAGAAAATCGTTTAGAGCACAGAACTTTTTCAAAATAGTTGAATAAAAAATTTTCGTTTTCTCTTTTAAGGATAAAAACGTGAAGTGTAAAGACGAAAAGAAAAATTGGGGTAGAGAGTAAGTTTTTGAGAGATAAAAGATGTGATCAATGCAAGAATACTCTTAAAACGAAAAAACTCTTACTTCTCATAGCTTCAAAAACGTGAAGCTCGCTTTTTATAGAGAGCTTCGTGTCTCTAGCTTTGGAGAGTGGAAATATTTCATTTTGAAAATCAGGAATATTTATTTTCTTATATAGAAGATTACGAAAATTTTAGTTACTAAAGTTTATCTTTATCCTTTAAAAGTTTATCTTTATCCTTTCTTGTAAGAGAATAAAAACGATTTTACTTTCCTTTAAACAAAAAGATTTTCGGCAGCATTTTATTTGGAAAGATTTTTCAAAAGGATTCTTCTTACCAAAACGAGAAGAATAAGATCTTCATTCACTTTAGGTAAGAGAATGAATTAAAATCTCTTAGATCTTCAAAAGATATTTCCAAAAAAGATAATGTATGATTTTATTACCAAAATCATTTAGAGACGTAATCTCTTTAGTTTTAGGAAATAAAATCATTTTTGATTCTTAAAGCATATTTTCGAAAACAGAAATTTTTGATGAAAAAATTTATTTTGAAGAATCTAATTTCCGACAAATATTTTTGATGAGAGAAAAAAATTAATTTATGTGCTTATAGATGAATTTTCTCTCTATCCTACAATGTATCCTAGATACCTAACCACTAGGGTTTTCTTCACACACATTATGGATTTTGTAGGATTGCCTTGTACACGATTTTCTTTCGTATGAATTCTGCACAAATAATAGTAGCACAAATATATATAATTCAAATTATTTATTTGTTTTAATCATCAAAATTTCGAGATTTTAGACGTTGACCTTGAGCCAACACCTATTTTAGAAAATTCTTTGGAAAATAGTTATTGCATTTTAAAACTATTTCACAAAGCTTTAAGCAAATTAGAAAAACTGATTATGAATTCTATTGTGAATTACACTAAATGTAGAAGGGACAGTTAGAACTTGTATAAATCACATACAGAAATCAGAGTTCTGAATGTTCAAGAGATAAAACTTATTTGCGTTTAGACAGAAATTCGATTAACAACTTTGCATTTCTAAAAAGATTAAACAGTTGTATTTAAATAGAATATAAGCAAGCAGAAACTTCAGAAAATTTTAAAAGAAGATTAAACACAGAGATTTATAGTGTCCGACACTAACTCACCTACATCCACTCCCCAAGACTCATCTTAAGATCCTCCACTATATTATCTCTTTTCAAGGGTAAGAGACAAACAACTTTCAAGGAAATAGATCAACACCTAGATCTAACTTTTGTCCCATTAGATTTTTCAAAGGTTCTAGTCAATCTCAACCCTCTCTGTTGTTGCAGAGAACAGAAACTCATCAAGACATTAGAATCTTAGACAAAGAGAAGGTCGCTTGATAACCTATTACACTATAGCTTTTCACCTAAGCTATTACACAAAAGTTTTTCATTTAAAAACCTCTAATCTACAATAGATTACAAAGATTACCAAAATCTGTATTACGACAGAGAGAAATGCATTGATAAGCATGGGGAAAAGAACGGGAAAACAGATTGTTAAGAAAGATTAATAAAGTTTCAGAATGTTCTTCAAAAAATATTTTTATTAAATTTTCTTTTCTCTTAAAAAAATATTTCTGTGTGAAGCAAATAGGACGAAAAGAAATAAGAGATTTTAAGAGAGGACTGTTGAGAGATTTAAAACTTTTAATCAATGGACTCTTACTCTTATTAAAACCTCTACGTTTTCAAAAGAAGAAAAACAATTCTTTATAGGAGGGAATGAAAGATCAACATTTTTTAGAAGCTGATTGATCTTTAGCTTTAAAGACGTATTTAGACTTTCCAAAGATAAAAGATTTATAAGAAATCTTTTGTAAATACTACAACTTATTTGTTTTACCAAAAATATTTAAGTCAAAATTCTTTTTTCATTTAGGTAAGTTAGAATAAAGAAAAGATTTGACTTTTTTATATAAGGTTAATTTTGACAATAAAAGATATTGCAAAGTCTTTTTCAAATATTATTTATTTGTTGCCAAATATAATTGAGCCAAAATCTTTTTCATTTAGGTAAGTAAATTTAAAAAGATCAAGATTTGACTTTTATTTTTAAAGTAATTTTCGAAAATGATTTTTGAGAGAAAAAATATTTTTGTAATTATAAAAGAATGTTCTCTCTATCCTACAATATACCCTAAGATACTAAAAAAAAAATCTTCAATAATCTTCATTGTCTTCAAAGAATCTTGTATTTATAGGAACTTGCCTTCTTTAGCAATTTTCATATTTGAAATCTGCATAAAATAATATTTGAAATCTACATAAAATAATATTAGCACATAAAAGAATATTAAATTTATTTGTTTTGCAAAATCATCAAAATTTCAAGATAAAATTGACCCTTGAGCCAACACCCATCACTGCCAGGCAACTTAAAAGGAGCCATAGAACTAAGCGCTAGATACATTTCATTCGCTGTAAAGGCAACATTAAATGAATCCCAAGCTGTTGAAGGAATGAACGGGAACCGGCCAGAACGCAAAACCGAAAAATCAAGAAGAGAATCCATCGAGTATAACTGCAAGAAGAAGGTCCAACCCATCGACTTTAGGATCGCATTATCAGACACCCAATTCCCATCACCATCTTGAACCCGATGAATAGTAAGCTTTGATTTTGTGCACCATAACCAAAACATGGTAGAACTTAGTATTCTTGTTACCCGAAACATTCCACTCTTCTCTAGACTTTTGAAACCACAAAAGCTATTTTTGTTTAAGAACATCTTCCAACTCCTTCAAGAGATTTCATAAATTTTGGGTGTCGGATCGGGTTTGTTGCACCCCTCTTCTTATTGCACCCCTCAATTTAAAATTTGTCCTAGTTTTTAAATAAAATATTATAAAATACAAATTTTAAATTGTAAACAATATTGTGAATGTTTATTACTATTACACTATAAGGGTAAAATATAGTACCTTTCCCCAGGTCATTTTATTTTATATATGCTAAAGTCACTCTATGGAATATAGTTTTTTGAAATGAATATCGATGTGCTATGTGTCGTTATAATTTAACAACCTTAATCTTAGTTGTAAGCTACAATAATGTTTCCTTCCTTATAAATGAAGACAATCTCCAATTTTCTAAAGCATAAACTAGTTTTCCTTCTTTAATAACTTAATATATTGTTAAATTTTTTACTTAAAAAATAATACTGTAATTTTTTAAGAAAATCGAAAATAGAAAACAAAAAAATTACTTTTTTCTTAAGTAAATTATTGAATTTTTATTTTTGTAATTAAATTCTTTACTTGAATTGACAACAAGTAACTCATCATTTACTTTATTTGTTGAGAAATTAAATATTGAGATCCTTGTTAGAGACATATACCTTTTTCAGTTAAAATGTAATACATCAGCCAATATACAATACATTTGAAAGTGGTAGATATACTCATCAACTTGGTTAAAGAAATATATATATCTAACCAAAAAAAAAAAAAAAAAAGACACGGGAGGAGGGGAAGAATAAGATCGAGGTACCACAATATAACACAAATCATATATATCTAAGCCAAAAAAAAAAAAAAAAAAAAAAAAGATGTATACATGAAATGTAAATATGTAACTATCTATTTCCTTACTTAATAGTTTTTTTTTTCAAAATTCAAAATTATTATTTTATAAAATTATCATGAGTCCATTGGGCCTGCATATATTAGGAGTGTCTAGGGATAGATTGGATAAACCGGACAGTGTCCATTTAGTCCCAAAAAAAAAAAAAATGAGAATAAGAAGAGTTTGGAAGGGAAAAACAAACATGAAAAGGATAAAAGAGAAATATAAGAACTAAGAAGTATAAGAACTAAGAAGGTTGGAAAAAAAAAAGGGAGTTAAAGGTAACTTGAACATAATTAAGAAATTTGGTTTGTTTGTAAAGATTCGCTACAGCTACAACATTTGCTTTTCCTATTTATAGGGTTCTAGGAGTGACCTCCAAAGCAAGTTGCTCGTTTTAAAAACTATATATAAAAATCCAAAAATGTCCTAAAAGCAATTTTTACAATTTATGGGTTTTAGGAGACCAAATGCCCTCTTGGCACTATCTTAATTATATAATAATTCTTTTTAAACTTTGCCAATTCAAGCCTCTCGTTTAAGCCTAGTTTTGAGGGCTATAATCAACAATGCCCCCTACACCCCCTACACGTGGGCTTTATTACTTTTGAAGTCTTCTGCTTTATTAGTTTTAAAGTGAATCAACAATGCCCCCTACACGTGGGCTTTATTACTTTTGAAATCTTCTGCTTTATTAGTTTTAAAGTTCTATGTGCACGGTTAAGTGCCACAGGATTGTCCAAGGGACACATCAAATTACTCATAAGGTCATGCCTTTAACAATGTTTGTTTTGGGGCTTTCCTTTTTTGTCTATTATAAATAATGACTTTAGACACACATCTTAGTACTTCATCCCTTCTCCTTTTTTTCTTTTCAAAACCAATAATTTTTCTATTTTCGACCCTTCCTCCTACTTTTCAAAACCAATAATTTTTCTATTTTCGACCCTTCCTCCTAGTTGTTCCTTTCTAGCTAGCCAAAAAAACTAGCAACATTTCTTCAATCTATTATCTTTTTTCCTTTTCAAAATTGATAGTTTTCTATTTTCAACCCTTCCTCCTAATTGTTCATATCTAACCCATCATGGCATCCAATTAGGATAATCCGGCTTCTTGTGAGACCATAACTAGCCAAAAAACTAGAAAGATTTATTCGATCATTGATCTAGCTAGCCAAAAAACTAGAAAGATTTCTTCTATCATCAATTACATGATCTACATAAATCTTGATATGAAGCTCAAATTCTTAGTCCATTCCAATTCTGTCTTGAAAATAACATGTCAATTTGGGATTTTTAAGATCTAGTTAGGAACCCTTCTCCTATTGAGAGTAACATGTAATTTCTTTTTATACATACATTTTTTTTAACAAACTCGGATCCCTGATTATTTATCTTTTGGTCACTAAATATATGCCTCTATCATTAATTAAAACAAATTTCTTGTCACGTTAATTATCAATCATAATAATATTAATATCAGAGTAATACACAATTTCCCTCTCTTACTTCTTTTTCCTTCCTGTGTCCGGAGTACTTGATTTAGCACCGCGGCTCTAATTTCTTCAGGTCAAATCTTAGATCTGAGGGCGCTCTAAAAAGTCACAGTGGAGTTGCTTCTGGCCTAGAAAGCACGTTGCCTTGAAGATGATTGGCCAGATCTTCGTTTCCTTTTAAAAAAAAATAAAAAATAAAAAATTGCAGCATCATGAGTTATTACTGTGATGAAACGTGAAACAAGCATTGAACGAAATAGATTGTATGGTAAAAATACAAGATTTTGTCTTCCGTTTAAAACCTTATTAAACTTACCTTGAAATATCCAAATCCAGATCACCATCTGTACATTCCATCAATGTAGAATTATTCACTGGCCTGCCAAGGAATCACAGAGAAATCCAAATAGAGAAAAATCAATATCAAAACACAATTACAAACTTACATATTAGGCATATAGAAAAATTGACAATATAGAGATAGCAAGAAAGTACCTCCTTATTGTTGGCCTTCGGAAGGCCCGATCATCATTAATGTTTCTCATATCTTCAAACCTCGTACTCTTATCAAATATGGGTCGACTCTGTATTTGTTTTCGAAAGTACAAGTAAAAGTTAATATTTCCAACAAAAAAAATGTTCAACATAAGTATAACCCAAGGTTTTAACTCCTAAAACAGGGAAATATGCAACTTATGACTTTTCACTAGCAAAATGAATGCAGACTTTAGGAGAAAGGCAGGGTAAACAATTTAGTAAACCAAGAGTTGAAAGTCGGATAGCATTACCTAAGAGTTGAAAAGTCGGATAGCATTACCCATTTTCAACCAAATCTTTAGCAATTTCTGTTGGATTCTTGGTTTCCTCGTCAGATTTGATAAGAACATTTTGATAAGAACATAATCACCTATACAAAGACATATTGGACTGATCAAGTTTTTGCCCAGTTAAAAAATTGCAAACAAAGAGTTAAATAATAAACATATTGGTGCACAACAAGATTAACCTTTGCAAGACCACTTTTCTTCAATTGCTCTCTTCTATCATACTGTTCCAGATCAATTGGAAACTGCATGGAAAAAGGAAGCATTTCAGGCTAGACAAAATGTTTCCACAGAATCAAATAGTACTGATGAGTTTTGGCTCAATGTTACGGGGATCATCTCCATGACTGTCAGGTCTCTATGAGTTAAAACCCCAATCAGAGCCAAATTAAACAAAAAAAAAAAAAAAAAAAAAGAAGCAATAGTAAGGGACATCTACATACGTCAGTCAAAATCGTCAAAATTGCTGCACGTATATTTATATTAGGCAAACTTCCATCTGGAAGGGGTTCAAGCCAAATTTTTAAAAGAGTTAGTACCCCATGATCTATGAATTCCTGCTGGAGCTGCTTCCTGCACCAGAATAATTGAAAAGAACAGAAGAATTATGAATTCCATGGAAGCAAAAACAGAACAGACACACTTGTGGCAGAAACCAACTTACTTTGAGAGAACCTCAGTAAGAAGTGGTGACTTTTTAAGTTTATTGATGGCAGGTTTTCCCCGTCTATTTAATTCTGCATCCTCTTCTTCAGCAGTAACCTTCAAAGCTCAGCCAATGGACATTCTCAACTAACAGCGCATTTCTGCAGACTTTTTCTCATTCTTCTTCCTTTTTTCTTTACCCATTTTGAAAAGCTGTTTTTATTTCATCATCTTCCTCACCCTCCGTCAGCCTGGAAACAGCAGAAATCAAAACACAGATTTAAAAGTAAAAGGAACTTAATAGACACCAAAATAAATAAGTAGTGCAAGACAGATATTTTAATAGATAGTGCAGAGATTGCAGCATCAGACACTTGAAATCAACTGTGAGAATGTATGAGAAAAAAACAAATGTAGGATTGCCAAGGCTTCGAATAGTAAGGCCGCAATAGATGAATTCGCCATACGTAATATTAATTAAATTCAAGAGGGAAATAAAGAGCTAACATAAATGGAAGGTCGGCAAAAGAAAAACAAATGAAATTACTAAGCCTGAGGAGCATCACCAGCGACAGCGTTGTTCATTGTACACTCACCATTGGTTCATTGTCACTCACATATCGATCAGCAGGATCTAAAGCACTGTCATCTATGAAGTTGTCATCATCTACATTCCTGAGACCCTCTTGATCATCCTATTACAAGCAAAATCATAGTTAGATTAATTAATCTTTAATAATGATAATGAACCAACAGGACGTTCTCAAGAAAGATCTATAAAATCTCACAGCCTTCAAAAATAAGGCAGTGAGGGTTGAACTTAAGCATAGTAATGCATAAACAATCATAACAACTAAACATGTAATCAAATATTTGTAACACAGAAGTTTAACATTGATACAAAATATAAACCAATGTAAAACTTTAATGAGCAAATAAACAGAACAGGAAAATTAAACAGTTCAGAATATGCAGATCCAAATGTAAACTTTCATATAAATCTACCAAACAGACCTCAACTCATAAAAATACCAAATAGCACATAAAAATACCAAATAGCAGAAGTACAAGGATCTCCAATTTGCCTTATACAAAGAAATACTAGTTACTTAACTCCAATATTAAAAGTCCATACGCTCAAATGACATTGAAAGCAAACAATTTAATTAAAGGATAAGAACAAGATTGGCAACAGGAATTCTAACCAAGGAAGAAAATCCTCTCTCTACGAACTAACACCAATTTCTATTAATTTACTATTCATCAGTCACCACCATAGGCACTAAGAGAACATCAAATGGGTAACAAACAAAATCAACGGCATACAAAGTATCAGATGTAAATTAAGCCAACCGACAAAAAAAAAAAAAAAAAAAAAAAAAAAAAAAGAAAGAAAAGTAAAAAAAGAAAGCTTAAAACCTCAGAATCACCGCCAGCAATAGTATCCCACATCCCCTTGACCTCACCATCTTCCTTTCCGGCCAGCTTCTCTGAATACATTCCCTTCTTCATCAATCCTGATTTTGAATGACTTCCCTCCTCCCCCCCACTAATTCCATACTTCTTCTCTCCCTTGCTAACCTTCTTCCTCTCCTTCCCACTAACCTTCTTTCTCTTTTTCCCTTCCGTCGCATACTTCCTCCCAAAACCCTCTTCTTCATCCTCAACGGCCAACTCAGGCACCACAAAACTACCCTTTTCCCCCATCACACAATTGCTCCGGTCAGATTGTGTGACAGCCTCTATGATATCAGCGAAGAGAGTTGTATTTCACGTTTACTTTACAAGCTTAAGTTGATCCGTGCGTTCTTTCAGGAATAATGTTATATATATAGGGTGTCTTGAACCTCAAGTCAGTGTATAGATTAGGATTCTACGGTAAATATCAATATTAATCCCTATAATTATTCAAGACTCACATAAAAATTATCATTAAATCCCTAATAAATATTTATATTTTATCAAAGGTCTCCATTTAATTTTAGACCCGTAATACTTATCCATTTTTTTTATTGTTTTGCTAAATATAATTGATTGGTTTTTTTTATATATAATATAATAACAATGATAATAAATTATTGAGTAAAAAAATAAATATATCAATTAGGTGTTTTTTATTCAATAATTTACTATAAATATTATAATATGTATGTGGACAAAATGAATAAATATTGTAAAGAAAATAAAATGGATTGAAAAATAAAACTTTATGATTGAAACAATAAATGATAAGAAGAAATCTTTGATGTTTAATAATTATAACCCTATAGCCAAGAATACTCTACATCTTAATGTTCAATTATTGAAAATACATGATCAAATTAATATGACCATTGAGGGAACACGTTGGGAATAATTCTAACATAAATAATCTGTTTGCAACACAAAAATCGGTAACTTGAGTAGAATATATATATATTATATATATATATTATGTGTGTGTGTGTGTGTGTTGTTGTAGGGCTAGTTTTAGGTTTAAAAATTTGAAAGATAAGATTTAGTTGGATTAGATTAGTTTAAAAGTTATCAAATATTATTTATATTTTAAATATTAAATTGGAAAAAAAAAATAATTATATATTAACCTCAAAACACAAAAAATAAGCGATAAAATGCTGAAACAGACAGAGCCCTCAAAATTTCTTTTGATTTATTCTTTTTTATATAATATTTTATATATGTTGATTTTTATTTTAGGTCAGGAAAAAAAATTCTGATTTTCTATTTTTATATTTTCTAGTTTAATATGTTTAATCGAATAATATTTAAATTCAAATAGAAAACTAATATAATCAATCTAAATAAAGATTATTATAAAAAAAAATTTTCCCAACATGCGTTGCACGCATTATACTTGTTATTTGTACCCGTTTTTCTTGCTTGTTATTTACTTTATAAATTACTTTATTAATTTTGACCTATTTATATTGTTTATATTTGCATAAAATAATTAAATAAATAATAAGTTTTTGAGATAAAACTTAGTAGTCCTATTATTTTCGTTTAATTTAATTATGTACTTCTTATAACTACTAACTTTATAAACTATACAAATTTGAAATGCATAAAGGCATCATTAATGTCACAATTCCTTTTGAAATGTCCTCTGAAATTAAGAACACCCTTTCACCGTAACTTTTAAATGACTATTGTTAGTTTTGAATCTTTGCATAATATTGATTAATATTTTGAGAATATCAAAAATTAATAATAATTTCTTATTTTATTTATTAGCCAACTAAAATAGGAGGTAACCCACATGGGAGTAGTTCGGTGGTAAAGAGCACTTATGGGATTGATCATCATGGCTTAGGTCATGGATTTGATCATCCACTATATAAACTCCCCCTGAGCAGATCCTTTTGTCTCCAAGAGCAAGGGAGGATTAGTTAGGTTTGTGAACCATTAATTGGACACGAGTCTGAATACCTCGTGTAAGTATAAAAAATAGGAATTAATTTATCATTATTAAATTCGGCAATATTTTTTTATCCGTCCCATTATTACACTTCTTATTGTTACTTTTTATTCTTTGTACTTTAATAATTATGATATATATTTGTAGTTTGATTTATAGCCAATAAAACTAAAATATTAGAAATTATTAAAGTAAAGCTTTATTTCGCTATAAGCAAATTAAAAAAACGAACGAAAAATTAATAATAGAAATAGGATTAATAATGAACTTTATTATTTAAACCTAGTTTTTTTACCTCTGACTTTTATCGTTTAATTACTGCTCAATTAAAATTGGCCAAGAAAGAATATTCTTATCAATTAAATATATTAATTTATTATCCCTAGCCCGCTCTCTCTTCTTTCTCTGAAACACTAACTAAACTCTCTTTTCATTTACACTTTCACCGGAAGCCTCCGGTGGTTAGCCTTTTTCCATTTTTTTTTTTTTTACAAATAATCCTCAGTCTGTATATAGACATGGAGTTGATTATCGCCCAAATGTTGAGAATTATTGTTGCCAACATCTTGGGATTTTCTTTGTACGTTAATAATTAAGAATTATTGGTTAGTTTGATTTTAGTTTGATTTATAGCCAATAAAACTAAAAATTATATTAGAAATTATTAAAAGTAATTAGCTTTATTTCGCTATAGCAAATTAAAAAAAAACAACGAAAAAATTTAATAATAGAATAGGATTATAATGAACTTTTATTATTTAAACATAGTTTTTTACTGACTTTTATCGTTTAATTACTTGCTCAAATTAAAATTGCCAAGAAAGAAATATTCTTATCATATTTAAAATATATTATATTTATTATTCCCTAGCCGCTCTCTCTTTCTCTCAAAACCTAAACATAAAAACTCTCTTTTCTTCTTTCACGGGAAGCTCCCGGTGGTTAGCCTTTTTCATTTTTTTTTTTTTACAAATAATCCTCAGATCTGTATATAGACATGAGTTATTATCGCCCAAATGTTGAGAATTATTGTTGCCAACATCTTGGGATTTTATTCTTTGTACTTTAATAATTATGATATATATTTGTAGTTTGATTTATAGCCAATAAAACTAAAAATTATATTAGAAATTATTAAAAGTAATTAGCTTTATTTCGCTATAGCAAATTAAAAAAAAACAACGAAAAAATTTAATAATAGAATAGGATTATAATTTATTATAACATAGTTTTTTTAAACTGACTTTTGATCGTTTAATTACTTGCCTCAATTAAAATTGCCAAGAAGAAAATATTCTATATAATTTAAATTATATTATATTTATTATTCCCTACCGCTCTCTCTTTTCTCTAAACCTAAACATAAAAACTCTTCTTTCTTCTTTCACTTGGGAAGCCTCCTCGGTGGTTAGTCCTTTTTCATTGTTTTTTTTTTTTACAAATAATCCTCAGATCTGTATATAGACATGAGTTATTATCGCCCAAATGTTGAGAATTATTGTTGCCAACATCTTGGGATTTTATTTTCAGATTTAGTTCTGAGTTATTGTTGTCACTATTATGATGATCTTGTCCAATATCTTTTTTTATTTAGATAGTTATGCAGAAAGAAGTGCAGATCTCCTCTCTAATAGAATGAAGAAATTTGAAGGTAAATAAATCAGACTTGTAGAAAGACCATAGAATTGAATAGTGGCTATGAATAGCGACCAAGTGGAGCAAACGATCGCATATAGCACAAGTATTATGTTTTGTCAGCTCGATCATATACTTTAAATCAAGATTGTGTTTTTTTATTGTTCGTATGAGTGGTTTATTATTTAACTTCCTATACAAAAATATAGAAACAGATTAATATATATCACATGTCTGAATACAGTTTCCTTTTAATGAAATTTCTAGTTTGATTTCTTCTTTAAAAAAAAATATTATATTTAATAAACCAAGAATTTCATTTCATTTCTGCACAACTAGTAATTGTGGAGTCGGATCACAATATTCTGAATTCAAAATTTCTTTTCATGCTTCGGGTAATTCACTCTAATGTTGCATTCTTGCTCATTCATTTTTTGACCAGCATAGTTCATATTTTAATTTACAATTCTTTCATAGATCATAAAAATTATTGTCCATCAAGTTGCATTTAACTTTCCTTTTGCCATAAGAATCTTACACCTTGAGACTATATAATTAAAAAGCACAAAAAAGAAAAATAATTTAAAAATATAGTAAATAACCTTTATACAAATTTAACATGAAATTCAAAAGACAAAACCTTAAAGAACGAATTTTATTTATTTATGTTTCTATTTTTGATTGTTTTGCATGCATCTCCGCCACAGTCTACTGCCACTCATAATGCTAAAGTATCGTCCATGTTTACATGTAGCAGTGGAATAAAAAGTCAGAACCTCTAATATAGATACCATTTTTTTCTCATATTTTTCTCCTTTACATGAAAAATTTGATAAATAAATGAAAGCATAACCAAATTACAATTTGAATCTGAAAAGCTCGTGAAGGATGAATTCATATCATCTTCGTTATGTTACTTCCTTCCATACCAACAAAATACACTTTGAAGAATCAAATCCCATAAATGCATCTATCATCCTCAGCCATCCCTACTTCAAAAAGAAAAAGATAGTGCGTGAGAGTATTCTTATTCTAAAAGAAGTCTTCTTAATGTATTTTTATTTTGAAATAAGTCCTTTAAAAAGAGATAGTGCGTGAGAGAGAGGTTGAGAGATCACTGCCCCGCTAAAAATTTAGATTATAAGTTGATACTAATTAGAAGTTCTTATTTAAATTTAAAAAATTTTACGCAGTAAGTTGTTAACATATTTTTTACTAAAAATAAGTGAATAGACTTTAAAATAATATTAAGATCCAATCAGATTTAAGTAAATTAAGAAGTTGATACTGATTAGCCGTTCTTAAATCACTATTTTTCTTGATTAATTTTAAATTTTATTATATGGTTTAAGCCATAGGTAGAGTTCCTCGAATTACTATTTAAGGTTGGATTTAGTCGAATAGTTCATTAAATGTGAAATTAACAACCACTTACAATATTTTCCTTAATTTAGTATTTAATTTATAAGATTTAGCATAATTCAGACTGTAACTATTGCTAACAGTAGCTAGAGTAGCTAGGATGTGTTATAGATTTAACGTAATTTATAAAGGATGTGTTATAGATTTAACGTAATTTATAATATTCAATATTATAAATAATTAAATTCATTAACTAACTTGGTATATTCAACTATTTATTTATTTTTTAGAATTATCTGCTATAAAAGTTAGTAAACATAAGTTAGTTGTAAATATCAATTTATCTTTTATTTTTTTAGTCATTTTTTTACCTCGTTAATAGTTCTATTTGAATGGTTTTTAGAATTTTTTAATAACTTAAATTAATATAAAGTAATTAATTCTCTATGCAATAACATAATTTGCTAGTTAATATCAGGAAGCCAAAATATTAATTTGAATAATAAAATATTAAGATTACTAATTTAGTTTAAACACTGATAATAAATTTTTTTTATTTAATTAACAAACCAGTATAATTAATTAGATTAAAATTTTTTATAAATAATAATTTCTTATTTATTTGTTAGCCAATTAAAATAGATGATTATTTATCATTATTAAATTTAACCTTTGTTTTTGTCTACCTCAATGTTATACTTCTTATTGTTACTTTTATATATACTTACTTTTATATATACTAACTCGAGACTTACTAATAATAATTCGCAATACATTATTAATGAAATGAAACAAATATAATTGTACAAAAGTACAAGAAACCTTGTTTATTGAACAAATCTAATTCTTTATGTAAGAAAGAATGTTTAAAAAAAATTTATTGTTCAATGAGATAGCTAATCCTTATGCAATAAAATAGCTTTTCTAATTTAATTAATATTTCAGGATTTATTTATGCCAATTTAAAAATATATTTACTATAATAAAGATATTTTTTTTGAGAATAATTATAATAAAGATAGTTAATTTCTTGTAAAATAGCTTTACTAATATTATATATTTTTAGTTTAATTCGTAACCACTCAAATTAAAAATTGTATTAGAAATTATTAAAAATAAATTTCTTCATTCTACTGTAATAAATTTAAAAAATTAATAAAAAATTAATGAAAAATTTAATAACATAATAGGATTGGGATAAACTTTTACTGTTTAAACATATTATCTTTACAAAACTTTTATGGTTTAATTACTTATTTAAATTAAACATTACCAGAAATCAAATTGAATTCTTATATTCTTTACTATATTTGATACACTATTATATAATTTATTTATTTTATCATATTTTTCTTCTTCATTTTTTTTTTTTTTTTTTTTTTTTTTTTTTTGTCAATCTCCTGCATTCTTTTCATCTTCTTCTCGTTCTGTCAAAATTTAGAATTTAAATAAATTTTCAAGTTTTTTTTTTTTTTTTTTTTTTGTCATCTCCTCATTCTTTTATCTTCTTCTCGTTCTGTCAATTTAGAATTTAAAATAAATTTCACAATGGATTACTATACAAATTATCGACCAAGTTAATTTTAAATTACTTTTAAATAACGAGACCGTTTTGACAACGGAAATAAAAACTTTTAACGATAGACAAAAGGCAAATTAATGACAAATTTTTACTGTTAATTTATTGACAGAGAAATTATTATCATTAATTTATTATCAACTGCATGTTTAAATACGGAAAAATTTTGTCAATATTTCATAGTTAAGGTCTTGGTTAACCAAATTTGGATTATTATTGATGAATTAATTAGTTAATAAACACCGATTTATTTTATACTATATATTCTAGCTCCTTTTTTTAATAAGCATATGATTCCTATTAGGCTTGAAAAGCACATGACAATTCACATCGGCCCGAAGACAGGAACTTAGCTTAAATTTCCGTAATACAATGTGATGTTTTGTTTTGTCCATCGTATTCCCTCTGTTCTCTTTATGTAGAAAAATTTTCTAATTTGGCGTTTCCTTTATATAGAAAATTTTTACTTAAAATGGAAACTTTAGGAAGAATGCTACATGAAAAAGAACAAGATGCCCTCATTTTAGCTCCATAATCTGCGTTCAGATTATGCTCTGAATGAGGAAAGTTGCAAACATAAAAAGAAAGATATTTAATGCATTTAAGTTTTAAAAGTCTGGAATGACGGCTATTTTTCAATGAGTATTTTTAAGAGTATACTCGACTTTTGGATGTGAGTACAAACATGAGTGATAATTTGTAAATTTATTCAAAATATTGACACACAATTGGATGGTTACACTATAATTTTGAAAAACCATTTTATATCGATATTACACCTTGTAAATATATACATGAATTTCATTAACTCCGAATCATTTAATGTAATCATATAATGTCACTGAGCACGGATGAAAATTTTGTGCTCATATTCTGAATAAATTGTACAAAGTGAAAAACAAAGCAGCGATAATTGTGAATTAGTTCTATCTTATTTGGATTCCCCTTAAATGAAAAATGGATTAGTTGTTCTCTATTTCTAGAGAGGCACCACTTACAAACTGTCCTCTCAAACCTTTGAAAATCAATTCATTTTTCGTGCACTAGAGAATGAATTGTCATGCGGCGTCTCAGTGGATTTTTGTTATCCTATGAGTTGGGATTTGAACTCTTTTCAAATTCAAAAAAAAAAACAATTGTCATTAAAATGACGGCTAAATCATGCTTTTGTTCATAGCGCCAACTGCTTTAGACTTACATACTATATAGGGCCACTAGTAGTAGGCCCAATTGTTCCTCAACCCAGCCCACGACTGCAGACGATCGTGCACTTGGATATACAGTCTAAAGTGCAGAGCTGTATTGTAACGCCCTAATTTCTGAAATTAATAACTTATTGGATTGCTAATTGGTACTTAATTGGGGTTTTGGTATGAATTTCGATTCAGATAAGTTATTTTCATAATTATTGAGTCTTGATTGTGATTCATGTATGCATGTTATTTGTTTGATCGTTCATGTATTAAATGATTTTTGGATTGCGAATTATGAAGTTGTGCCTTAGGAAGCCCATTTATGGATTTTAATGTGATATAGTTCTAATTGCACCTAGATATTTAGAAGTGGGATTGAAAATGGTGTTAAATTGATTTTAGAATATTTTTCGTAAATTGATATGATTTGTCCCTATTTATTGGGCATTAAAATAATTAATTTGGTATTTATTATCAATTATTGGGATTTGATTTTCAAAATATGATTTATTGATAATTATTATTATTTATTATTATATATTTTTTATACGTATATATATGTATACATTTTCTATTTTATTTTTCTATTTATAAAATTTTTATATAAAATGTATAATAAAATAGAAAAAGAAATAAAAAGAATAGAGCCCAAACGTGTGGTGTAGGCCATTAGCACTAAGAGCACTGGTGAATCAGTTGAGTGATACGCAAAAGGAATGGGTAAGGGAGCTAGGTTTTGGAGAGTTGCTTGAATAGCCAAAAATATAGCCGAAAATAGTACTGAATAGAAAGTTGTGTTATTGGCTTTATGAGAACTTTAACACTAAGAAAGTAAGCCTAGAGTTACCAAGAGGGGTTACCGTTAGGATAGTGTCAAACCATTTGGGATGGGTTCTAGGGATTCCGGCAGGAGGAAGTTCTCCTTCACGTCATCGAAAGAGGAAGGTTCAAGAGGAACTTGTTAAACGAATAATGGGTCAGTACAAGGATTGTAAAGCAGTTGTAAAGGTGGAGGTGATGAAAAAAATAAAGGCATGTACATAGAAAGAAGGATTTCAGCAGCACTTTCTGTTGTATACTCTAGGTGTTTTCTTATGTCTAACACAATGTAGTAGGTTTAGCCCTCATCTGTTGGGGTAGTTGCAGACATAGAAGCAGCAAGTGAATTTATTTAGGCGAAATTCGTTTTGCAATGGTTAGTGAAAAGTGTTAAGCTGTTTAAGGAGGCATTAAGGAAATCTGAGAAAGCTAGCAGGCTATAGGAGGATATGTGTTGTTTATTAACGTATATGAAATTTAAAATTAAGCATGCATGTGAGGATGTCAGATTTTTCCCAAAAGATTAGAAATAAATCGAATGGGCTTGATTTATTTTACAAAAATGATTTTCTTTCATTAAACCCGCTTAATCCTCAAAAAAGTTTCTCTTACTTTGGTAAGAGTTTTATTTTGAAGTCGCCACCCTTATTAGGGAAAATTCTAGAATCAACCGATTCTTTGGAATAGACTAATCCAGTTTTAAATCAGAGATAGGGTTCAGGAGTTAGGTACGAAAATTCTAGAATCAACCGATTCTTTGGAATAGACTAATCCAGTTTTAAATCAGAGATAGGGTTCAGGAGTTAGGTACGAGATGAGAAGGTGTTAAGCATCCATTTCGTCCGGCTAAGCTAGCCTCCTAGTTGTACATTAATTCACAATAATTTAATAATGCAATTAACTAGAGAATTGAGATGTAAAACCTTTTATGCATTTTAGAAAACATGTCAAACATACATTCAATCTCATCCGTGCAACATGAAATCATCCAAAGAACGGGAGGTGAGGAGAACAGAACACAAACCTATCCCCTAAATACAATCTACCCTCAAACCCTCCAAATTTTCCAAACCCAATCTATTTATTACAAACAAGCTATGATGGGAATCCCATTAAGGACCCCTTACAATTTGCAATAAAACTTAAATCATAAATCCAAACCACAAACGACAAACATAAAGAATAACAAATATTCTCATAAGCAAATATTAATAATAATATCACAACACAATCAATCATTCAATAAGCATGAATATGATGAATGTAAATGATACAAGATTAATAAGCAATGGGTTAGCACAATAATAATGAACGTTAAGTTAAATAACAAGAATTTAAAGCATAGAAATAATAAAGAATAGAAATAGGAAAATGCTTGTAAAGTAAAAAGCAATAATTGAATGGCAGAAATTTAAAGATTTTAACAAGATTTGAGCTCATGATCTTGATGTTCATCTTAGAAGGATGAACAAATCCACCAATCGTTGCTCTCAATCATGTTTTATTAGTTTATTTGATTGATCCATATATCACCTAATACGCGTTACGAACCTTTTAAGGTCAAAGCTTAGCCACAGAATCACCGAATCGGAAAGTTTATTGCATTTTATTCATTTAGAGCCTCTGAATTGAAAGGCCTTGGACAACAAGGGATTATGGCGTGCACGTCATGCTTGCAGCACACGCCACACGTAATGGTGTAGGGCCTTTCCCATATCAGGAAGGCTTTTAATGTTTAGGTGAAAACATGAGATCTGGGCACTAGTGGCATGAGGCACTAAGAAGTGGCGCACGCCACACGTAGTGGTGCATGCGACTCTTGCTAGCCTCGCCCCACAGAGGTGCAGAGCCCCTGTTTGGTTGATCCTTGGTTTTTCTCAAAACCAAACCCAGAAAAGGTGTCTTAAACACCGAAAAGGAAAAGAAAATGACGAGAGGATAAATTAAAGGTTCTCAGAAATTACCTATGGGGGTTTCACTTGGAGATTGAATGTAAATGGATGACGAGCCCAATTCATTAGTTTTCAATCCAATGATCTGAGTTTCAAGATTAAAGTTTGTGTTTTTAGGATTTTAGATTGATCACAATGGGTTTTTGATTGATTAAATGCTAGATCTTTCAAGAAATTAAAGTGTGTTTTTATTAGTTTTCAATCCAATGATCTGAGTTTCAAGATTAAAGTTTGTGTTTTTAGGATTTTAGATTGATCACAATGGGTTTTTGATTGATTAAATGCTAGATCTCAACTTGAATCCAAAGTTAACACTAGTTGCCTTAGGATTTTTGAGTTGAGTTTTAAAAATGCTAGAGTCTCTCCCTTGTTTTCCCCAAAATCCTCCTTAAAGCCTACCCCTATTGCCTTATAGACATTTGAGAGTGGGGTGACCCCATTTAAGGTTGACGTGGCGAAAATGCCATTGTCGGACCCCGCAATGAGTTCGAGTTCACTTTTATAAAATTGGACCGAGTAGCGCGCGAAATGAGGTGGTGCATCAGGAAGTATGTCGGGGAGACCCGACACGCTTCCTAGGCCCGGTTTCACTGCGAAATGCTCGGTAACCTGAAAAAGTAAAAATGATTAAACACATCGATAATCTCAGCCACGGACCATCGGTCTAAAAACCAGGGCGATCGAGAATCCCGATCTAATTTTATGGAAAAAATGGTGTATCATCACTGAACCTTTTAGGGGCAAAGTTTAACGATCTACAACATGTATATTAAAAGATATTCACTTTGTATTAACACAATAGGCATTGGACATGTTAGTAAGATAAGTTTGTAATTCGTTTGAAATGTATTATTGTACTGTTTGATAATTCTGATTTTGTATATGCGAAGATACTCTCCTCGACCATTTAGATTTAGGGCGGTATATGAAATGGGATGTTTTTCCAAGGTTTTGTGCATGGGCAAGGATGTTATACGAGATACAATAGCAAGTGATTATTGTAAATGAGGTGGTTTTGGTCGAAGAGAGGTGAGTTAAATGTTAAAGCATGTCTTGGTAATAAAATGATGAAATGATGAAACTGTTGTAATTTGACATTGAATAAGGCAAGCATTTTTTTTCTTGTGTTAGGTTCTATTTATTGGATAGACAAACCCTATCCTTTGGAGGCCACTGATGTTGAGTGGGAAAGGATTAGAGTAAGCAGACTAAATGAGGATCATAGTGTATCAAGAAGTCAGAAAATTAATAGTCATTGTAATGGTAAGAGGCAAAGGCAATGTGAGTTGTGTTGTTATCCAAGCATTGCTGGATCATTTGAAGAAGGTAATGACATCTAAATATAGTCCATTTATGAATGACAGTATATAATTAAACATACGTTAAAATAACATTACATACCCAAAATTATGAGTGTTTAATGTTTCATTAAATTTGTTGCCAAACAGTATATGAAGCAATGCCCATTAAGAAAGTTGTTAGGAACCGGGTTCCAACTACGAACGTATTATGAGTAGTGAATTTATTGAGATAGAAATTATTGCAGTAAATGGTAATGCTAAGTGCTCAAATCCTCCAGGTGATGATGACGTTCATGTTGAAGAGGCAGCTACAAGTGGTTGTTTATGTAGTAAAATAAAATTAAACAGGAAGAGAAGATATATATAATTCATGTCACATAAATTTTTTAAGGAAAATCTCAATGGCACCCCTGTTTATAGGTTGTAACGGAAGGAATCAGGATTTGTTAAGCCCCAAGAAGCCACATAAAATTGTTCTTCATGTAAAAATTTGAATATATCTATCTGTTTTTATGGCTATAATGCAAATTGAATAAATATACTCATTCAAATCTTTCATTGCATGAAGTTGACTTTCATTATTAGCTGGTGTTAGCTTCGGTGATATGAAAGGTGGCATAAAATAGTTTTTGTTTTTGTAAGACATAAAATTTGGTCATTCACTTTATAAATGACGATATACATAGATGGGCTTCGCATTGAGGAGAAGCAAACTAGCAAATATAGTGGTCGGTTGATGTATCGAGATGGGCATATGTTTCTGTAAAGGCCTGGTTATTAAAATTAGGCTTCTGAAGACCCATGAAAATATGCAAGCCTGGTAGTCTATTTGAAGTCCAATATTGGAATGTTTTAGTCTCAATCCATAGAATCTGGTCTGTCATGAGAGAAAAAGGAAAAATTTCTGATATATATATATGACACCATTTACATAATACTCCTCAATAATGGACACTAATTTTGTTGGAACCATGAATTGTGTAATGGACCCCATAAATATTTGGACTTTTTTGTTTTGGACTTTTGTGGTTTATATTTCATTGTCGCACTATTAGTCTTATGAAGCTAGACATTGAACATGTATGTTGGTGGTTGCATATTTGGACTTTACGATGTACTACAAAACTTATTATTGGGCTTGAAATATTTGTCATATTTAGTCAAAGTGTTACCTTGGTAAAAAAGGAACAGAACAAGTCAGTCAAAGGTTGCATTGGATTTTTTGGCAAAGGGAAAATGCAAGTTGAAAATGTTGCACACTTGGAACACAACCTTTCATCGAATGTAACTAGTAAGTTTTTGGACAAATCATACGTATAAGGTTATTTATATATATTGTCCTTGAAATTGCCATATACGAGGATTTTGCAATAGCTTAGATGAAGGCATTGGCTGTATAACCCTTGCTCTCTCATATTCAAATCAGTGAGGCAACCTTAACATAGTAAGAGTAACAGTTAAACTAGTCACATGAGAAAGATAAATAGTTAAGGTATGTCATGTACTTGTTTTAAGTACTAGAAGAATTAATGCATCAATTTATAATATTATAGAATTGAAGTTAGAGTTTTCATCATCTAAAATAAGAAATTTGGTATGACAAAAGCAATATATGTCCTAGAATTTTAATGATTTTATTATTATTCTCCAAACTTCATGAATTTTATGGTATTCTATTTCTAATGTTTTCTGTGTTAGTTAAAGAGGTCATTAATTTAAATTTTACAAAGTAATTTAATTTCCTGCCTCCGCCCGGAGTGTAGGTTTCAACATTGGTGAATCATCGTGTGGTTTTGAAGATGAACGTCCTACAATTGACAATTACCCGACCCTAATGGCATTGTGTGTTATAGAAAACGAATGAAATCTGGGAATGCTAAAAACTATTTCTGGATTTGTAATTCATCAGCTGGCCATGATGGGCAACACAACACAAGAATAAAGACATGTTTTTGGTCATAGGATCTCTAAAGATGCTGGCTGGACTTCTAGATTATGGGAAATTAGATGCAAGCTTAAAGCATATTGTCGATATCACGAAATTAGAGTGTCGAAAATAATTTTGGCAATTATGCAAAGGTCGATAGAGGTAGAAGTTACCCTAGTGAAACAACAATTTAATAAAAGGGAGATTGATGTACTGCAATAAAGGTTTGAATAATTCCATTCTGAACCCATCACAATGATGGTTGCGAAAATGAATATTGATGGTTCCATGATGTCTAATTTTTCTGATGATAGCAGCCATCATGACTTTTAAAAATATTTACCACATTGTTTACCAAGGTGTTGTTAATTTTTTTATTTATATAGTCTTGAGATAGTTGTAATTTATATGTTATCGGTTTCTTACAGTTGTCGAGGGTGACAATTTTTTTACGTAGTTTATATGTTGTTTAATTAGGACCAAAATGATCGTGAATTATATAATTGTCGAGGGTGACAATTTATACTTTGGTATAAATGAATATGTTTTTATGATATCAAAAGCCGAAAGTATATAGTGTATTGACCCATCGAACTAAATTAAATTGGTTTTAGTTCACTTGGATTAACATTTTCCTAACTAAATCACAAATATGTTTTTATAAAATATATTCATTCAGTTATAAACAATTAGCAGAACAAAATTGAAGAGTAATATTTTGACAATATTATTTTCGAGCTATGAGTTTATAACACTATGAATTAGTCGATATGAGTAATTTTTTATTAGTTATCTAACTTGTAGGCGAGATTAATTGGAACATGAAGAAGAAGTGTAAGGCCATATCTTGGTGATGAAACCAACATTGCATAATGTTTCCATTGTTGGACGTTTATAGGCTCATTATTATAAGTAGGCAGCCATGATTGCATTAGGTTATGATGATCTAAGGATTTGGCAGTGTACAAGAAGCTTTAAAACTTGTGTCACTTGAGGCAGCTAGTTACTTGTGTGAAGTGCAATGCTTGGACCAACAACTTCTTTGTACGAGAAGCAGCTTTAACGAAGCACATCAGGAATAGTTGGAGTGAAACTGGAGAGAAGATTGCTTTATGAAAGTCTATAGGATCTGCATTTCACGCCTTGTTAGAAACTCCACTTTGGTAATAATTTTAAAGATCCTGCCACTAAGGCATGACCTGAAGTTGTGCCCCATTGGAGTGTCAGTTACAGTAGTGAGACCAATATACATAGTTACAATATGTTATAGTATTAAATGTACACAATTTATGTATACATATATTTCATATATTACTACAGATAAACTGTTAATTTACTACATAAGAAAAGCATATTAATGAACTAGTGGGGTCATACATGATGCACTTTATTATGAGAACGTAATTTTTCAAGCTTGTTAACCCTTGAATAAGTTATGATGAACTTATAATAGTATAAGTTATTGTTTTGATGTTATTAATAGAAAGCTTGCATTAAGTATATTAAGATCTTAAGTTATATAGTTAGTATGAACAATTCATTACTGCTTAGCAATTTGTTTATATATTGAAGGTTTGGTTTGTTAATAATTTGTTTTTCTTAGCCATAAGTGCATATACTATTTGTTATAAGAATAAATTGTACTAGGAAAGGATTGACCACCTTAATGATAGGATTAATCATTTCCTAAATTAGACGACATAAGAGGAAAGGATTGACCACCTTAATGATAGGATTAATCATTTCCTAAATTAGACGACATAAGATCCCTAGGATCAATCCTTGTACAGTAAAAGGAAAGGATTGACCACCTGAATGGTAGGATCAATCATTTTCTAAATTAGACGATACGGGATCCCTAGGATCAATCCTTGTACAGTAAAGGAAAGGATTGACCACCTTAATGGTAGGATCAATCATTTCCTAAATTAGACGATATAGAATCCCTAGAATTATGTTAAATTTTCTATAAATTATCTATAAGACAAAAGTTGTAAATAGAAAAAATTATAATGAGAATTGAAACCTCTTTTTCAAACCTAAAACTCTAAATCTAAGATGATATCAGAGTAGTATCGATCCTAGGGTTCGATTGCTTATTCATCATTTACCAGCAACTTACCTGTCCCTTACCTGTCCAGCGCACATGAGTGACCGAAGCCAACCAGCAGTGTCAATCTAGCATATGACATGAAGCCAACAGAAAGGCCTTGTTCAACAAGCCACAGAAGCCTTGTCAACATAGATTGCCTAGTTGTTAAAATAACATACCACAATTCAATCACATAGTAACTAGATAGCCTCAGTCGATATTAAACTAAATGATCACAACTACTCCCTGTGGTCAAGACTGATGTGATTGGCCATCGGTGCAAGGGGATGATTGGACCATATCACTAGAAATTCCCCACCTCCAACCACAGAAGACCCAGTGTTTGCCATATGGGAGCAAAAGGATTTCCAATTTTTTCATGGAACATTCAAGCCATTGAACCGGTTAGCCAGTACGTTGAATATTTGACGGCCAAAGACCTATGGGATGGTCTAGTAGCTACATACCAGAGTGGGGAAGACGCGTTGCAAATCTTCGATCTGATGACAAAAGCAAATAGACAACAATAAGGGCAACTAACACTGGAAAAATATTATAGTATTTTTCAAGCAATTTGGAGAGAAATAGACAGAAGACAACCTAATCCAATGACAAGCCCAGCCGATATTTCTACATTTAACAGATTAAAACAAGAAAGTCGACTGTACTAATTTCTCGCCGGAATGGATGATTGATTTGATTCGATTAAGCGTGATTTACTAAAATAAATTCCCTTACCATCCATTGAAGTAGCGTATGCTGCCGTTCGGAGGGAGGCCGCCCGGATGAACATACTCAGTCCATCGGCAGCCATGGATAACAATGAAACTCCAGGCATTAGTAGCAGGTTAAGTTACAAGAGGAAAGGGGGAGAGGTCTAGGTCAATGGTGAAGAAAAAAACCTAGGTGCACAGTGAATCGCAGCCCCGATTAGACTCGGCAAAGGGAGTAGCAAGTTCATTATTTCAAGGGAAAATTGAGGGAAAAATTGATCAGAACGGCTCAAGGTGTTGTCAATTGCAACCTAACCGGACACAATCAAAGATGAATGCTTTCATCTCATTGGTTTTCCTGAATGGGTGGAGAGGACAAACCCGAAGAGGAGAAATCGGCGACCGGAAAAAAATCTGGCAGAGCCACCGCCACGTGACGAGCAACCAGGCAGGTTTGTGGTCGTTCCAACAGCAGTGGCGAGATGATTTGCTGCCATTGGAATAGGAAGAGGGGTGGCCGAAGCAAATGGGAGAGGAGAAAGAGATGGGACAGGTATAGGGTTTGGGAAGGGAAAATTACCTCCAAACCCTTCAATTCTTAATCCTATTTATTTTGCACCTAATTGTTTTGATCTACCTGATACTGAAAGTTCTAATTGTATGCAATTAAGTCTTGATTCTTTTAAAACAATTCAGATTGACCTCGGAGGTTTTGAGAAAAATCAGAAAAAACCCAAAAAAAAAATAGAAATTATTCCCGGGGTATGAGAAAAAATTCAGGTAGGTCAAAAATAAATAAATACCCCTCAGCCTATATAGCCCAAGAAAGAACCGAAGGGTGAAAAAAAAATACTCAATGGTTATTGGTTATTTGACTGTGCGGCAACTGATACCATGACCTATGATCCCTCTGATATTATTATCCCATCAGCTCCAAAAAAATTTAAAATTCAAACCACTAGTGGAGATTTTGTACCTATTAAAGGGGCAGGGTCCATAGAGTTATCCCCAACCCTGAAATTGTCCGAATGTCTCTATGTCCCATCATTATTTTGTAAATTGCTATCCGTTAGTCAAGTGACAAAAGAACTGAATTGTATGCTTCTAATGCATCTGAATTTTTTCCTTTTACAGGACATCAGACACAGGAGATCATTGGGCATGGCACTGAATACGATGGTTTGTACTATGTTGACGAAGTGGCTCAGAAAGGGTTCACACTACTAGCTCATTGGACGATTGGTCGATAGAGTTGGTTGTGGCACTAACAATTGGGACACCCGTCACATGGTTACCTCAAAATCCTTTTTCCTCAGTTCATAATAATACTCCTTGTGATACTTGTGTTTTGGCAAAAAGCCAAAGGAAGCCTTTTTTTTTCTAGTAACACTAGGGTTGAACATGCATTTGATTTAGTACACTCTGATGTATAGGGTCCTGCTTCGAACTTTGGAAATAATGTTTTAAGTATTTTGTGTTATTTATTAATTATTGTACTCGTACAACATGAGTATATTTGTTAAAACACAAATCTGAGGTTCCACAGAAATTTGTGCATTTTTACAATCTCATCCATACCCAATTTTAAAAACAAATTAGAATACTCAAATCTGATAATGGAGGGGAATTTGTCAATCTTGCCATGCAAACCTTCTTCCGGGAAAATGGGTTAGTACACCAAACCACTTGTTTGAACACCCCATAACAGAATGGTGTGGCCGAACGAAAAGCAGAATCCTACTTGAAATCACTCGAGCCTTAATGCTTGAATCTCAAGTTCCTAGAATGGTGTGGCCGAACGAAAAGCAGAATCCTACTTGAAATCACTCGAGCCTTAATGCTTGAATCTCAAGTTCCTCGGTCTTTTTGGCCTAAAGCCGTAGCCACTGCAGTGTACCTTCTTAACCGTTTATCCACTAAGATACTTGACCTAAACCCCCTTTACAATCTCTCTCTGAACACACCCAAGTGCCTCCAGCCTTGGCACTATCACCTCAAATTTTTGGATGCTCAGTCTTTGTTCATATTCCAAAGACTGAACATTCGAAATTTGATCCCTGCGCAGTCAAATGTGTCTTTGTGAGATATGGGATTAACCAAAAAGGCTACCGCTGCTATAACCCTAAACCCCGCCGTATGTGCACCACAATGGATTGCGACTTTCTTGAAATTGAATATTTTTACCACACCCAACACAATGGTCTAGGGGAGAATAAAACAAAAATTGACCCACTGAGTTGGTTACTCAGTCCAACTTTGTCTGTCAGTGAATCCAATAAAAAAGCTAGTGGATTCATTCAGTGTGGATCCTTTGAGCTTGCTTCAGATAATGTAGAAACTACCGAATTCAGTGACACACCTAGGACTCCACAGTTGGATGTCCAGTAGGTAAGTACCCAAGTTCATAATGATTTTACTTCTGCTTCACATTACTTTGAACATGAACATGCAGCTCCTGAGACAGAAGTAGTTGAGACTACAGGGAGATATATTCTTCCTCATATAAGCACTTGGGGTATACCTCCGAAGAGATACTCACCAGAACATGAACCCAGAACGTCCAGATATCTAGTGGCTAACCTTGCAAGGGGGAGTTTGTCCGAAGTAGCCAAAGTGTTCACAACAATACTATACATTGAGGCTACTCCTAGAACAGTACAGGAGGCTTAACAAAAGAAGGAATGGAGACAAGCTATGGAAGTTGAAATGGAGGCTCTTGAAAAAAATGGAACCTGGCAAAAGTGTAAACTACCTATTGGAAAGAAGACAGTTGGGTGCAGATGGGTTTTTACAGTGAAGCACAAGGCAGACAAAACCATAGAAAGATGTAAAGTTCGGCTTGTGGCAAAGGGATACACTCAGACATATAGAGTGGATTACTTAGAAACATTCAGTCCAGTAGCAAAAATTGATATGACCCGGATATTGTTCTCAGTGGCGGAAAATCTGGATTGGCCACTTCATCATTTTGATGTAGAAACATTCAGTCCAGTAGCAAAAATTGATATGACCCGGATATTGTTCTCAGTGGCGGAAAATCTGGATTGGCCACTTCATCATTTTGATGTGAAAAATGCCTTTCTTCACGGTGACCTCAAGGAAGAAGTATATATGGAAGCACCACCAGGGTTTACCAAGGGATTTCAATAGGGACAAGTATGTCGACTGAAGAAGGCATTATATGGGCTAAAACAGTCACCTAGAGCTTGGTTGGAAGATTTACTGTTGCAATAAATCGCTATGGGTATCGACAGGCAACTCGGATCACACTTTGTTTCTAAAGAGAAGAGGAGAGCTGATTACATGCCTAATTATCTACGTCGATGACATGATCATTACAGGCAATGATACAGAAGAAATTGCACATCTCTGGGGAAACTTGTTTGAAGAATTTGAAATGAAAGATTTGGGGGGACTAAAGTATTTTTTTGGAATCGAGGTACTGAGATCAAATCAGGGGATTTTTATAACTCAGCGAAATTATATCCTTAATATCCTAACCGAGACCAGATTGATTGACTGTAAGCCAGCTAAGACCCCTATCATGGTGAATCATGGTGTAAAAATAGAAGAGGAAGCAGACATGACAAATCGTGAGAGTTACTAGAGACTAGTAGGGAAGCTCATCTATCTCTCACACACTAGACCTGACATAGCGTATGCTGTAGGAGTAGTGAGCCAGTTCATGCACAAGCCACAGGTGAAACATATGGATGCTGCCTTGAGAATTGTATGATACTTGAAAGGGTCACTAGCGAAAGGAATCGTGTTCAGGAAAAATGGACACTTGGAGATACTTGGGTATACGGATGCTGATTAGGCCGGGAATCCAGTAGATAGGAGATCGACATCGAGATATTTTTCTTTTGTTGGTGGGAACCTTGTAACCTGGAAAAGCAAGAAGCAGAAAATTGTAGCCCTATCTAGTGCAGAAGCAGAATTCAGAGGAGTAGCTCGGGGATTAGTGGAGCTATTATGGATTAAGAAGTTACTAACCGAGATTGGGTTTCCACCTCAGAGTACGTGTCAGCTTAGGTGTGATAACTAAGCTGAAATTAGCATCTCAGAAAATCCAGTGCAATATGACAAGATGAAGCATATTGAAGTGGACCAACCTTCATTAAAGAGAAATTAGAAGGTGGGATCATTAGTCTACCATATGTTCGATCTGAGGATCAACTGGCAGATATTCTGACCAAGGCAGTGACAGGGCGAGTCTTCCATGAAACCTTGTGCAAGTTGGGTGTTGAAGATCCCATGACCCAACTTGAGGGAGCATGTTAGAAGAATAAATTGTACAAGGAAAGGATTGACCACCTTAATGGTAGGATCAATCATTTCCTAAATTAGACGACATAGGATCCCTAGAATCAACTTTTGTACAGTAAAAGGAAAGCATTGACCACCTGAATGGTAGGATCAATCATTTCCTAAATTAGACGATACAGGATCCCTAGAATTATGTTAAATTGTCTATAAATTGTCTATAAGACAAAAGTTTTACACAGAAAAAATTATAATGAGAATTGAAACCTCTTCTTCAAACCTAAAACTCTAAAGAGAATTTGAAACCTCTTCTTCAACTTAAAAACTCTAAATCTAAGATGTTAAATTGTCTATAAATTGTCTATAAGACAAAAGTTTTACACAGAAAAAATTATAATGAGAATTGAAACCTCTTCTTCAAACCTAAAACTCTAAATCTAAGACTATTGTCATTATTTCACTATGTATATGTTAAGTGAAGTTTGAAAATATTACAAAATGAATGTTTTATCAATCCATGTCAATATATTTTTGGGTCTTCTCGGAGAACTCGCTAAACTCAAGGAGCATGGTATTGTACTATAACTTTACTTATGATATTCAGCATGCTTTGAGATGACCATATGCTTTTATTGCCAAAAATTTTGCCCAGTAACTAGGTTCGTTGCTTCAAAAACCAATTCTGTGTGTATGTAAATCTACATTATTTTTAACTTCCTAATTCATTCATATACACTCAGGTCATATAATATTTTAGATTAAATTAATTTTTGTGTTTAAAGATTTGACATTTACATACATAACAATGGTAGAAAAACAAACTAAAGTTCTTTCACTGGTTCTAGCCTCCATGTGTCTTTTTATTGCAGACTATTGATAGGCGATTCTATAAGGCCTATATGCGGACCTGGAAGAGATTCATCAAGATTCAATATCGCAATTGGACCATGTAGGCAGAAATTTACCACTATGCTGAAAGTAGGAGTGGGTGCATAGCTAGTCGTAGACCATTCTTTTAGACACACTCTGTTAAGTTGAATGTCATCCTGATTCTCTCTCAAGGCATTGATCCTAAGACCCTAATTGTGGACCTCATTTAGCACGCAGTGCGTTGAAGACATGGGAGGTGTTTGCTTTTTTTGGACTTTTTGCTCTTTTTGGGTTAAGGTGAATGGATGGTGTCAGCACTAATTTAAAGTTGTTCTAAGTATAATTTTGATTTTGGGAAGGATAGATCACCCCCAAATATGTTTCTTTTTGCAAAGATGAACAATCTAGCTGACTTTTGCTGGGTTTGTAGAGACTTTCTGCAAACTTGGATGAGTTTGGGGTTGATCTGCAACTTTTATATGTATAAGCAAACATTAAAGCTGTGTATGCAATTTAATTTTGAACTTAACTTTGTTCTAGTATATTACCAATCCATGGAAATATTTTAGTTTTACAATCATATAGATTAATTGGTGGTAAATATTTTTGGACGGCTAGTAATGATAAGCTTACACCTATCATAGGCCATAAAGCATAGGCACCAACTGACTATTCAAGATATGCAGGAGTCCTATTTTTTGGACCTCAACGTATGGTGTTTCATTTTATTAGTTGGCCCTCGTGCGTGGTTTCATTATGTGGATCTCGAGCACATATACGATTTCAGCGAAGAGTAATTTTTGGCCTTCCGATGCTATCGAAAATAATTACTTCATAAATGGGCCAAAGAGTCCATATAATTTTTGGCGACACTAGTCTTACAAAAAATTACATTCACATCTTTATAGAATATAAAGAGCAATTGGGCCACTAACATTAATTGGGTCGTTACCAGCTTCTGTCAAGAAACTAAGTCAAGTGCCACGGACACAATTGCTAAGGGATGGTAAAGTCATTTAAATACCTAACCTTGGACTTTTTTCCTCCAAATCGCAAGAGGACAATGCTTATTTCAATTAAGGCATTTTTGCCAAAACTTGCTACTGAAGATGGATTCCGCTATACAAACTGAGGTCGATGGTCCTGTCTTGGAAGGAGAGCACAGGAAGAATGTCCTACTGTGTTTGTATGGTCGATCGTGTGCAACGCTCATCTCAAAATTACTAGAACATTATGGAAGGATATACCACAAGTATACCGAACTTGAGGTAAACCATCATTATTTAGGGTTTTGGCGGTGTATGTTCTGTTTTTCATTCGATGCATGACATTGGTGCTGCCTATAATTGAAATATGGTGTAGAATGATTTTTGTGATTTCAGAGTTTGGCATGATGATGTTTTCACTCCAAGAACTAGACGTCCTTGGATAGTGTTCAACAGTTGCAGTTTGCTGGAAAGCCAATTTAAGGACCCACTTAATCAAATGAATACAATGATAAAGGATCTTAGGTTGCTGAAGAAAGAGGTCATTTAAACGTTAAACCTAACATTCTATGTCTCAATCAAGAACTCACTGAAGCTATTGATTCGACCAAAAGTGACGTTGTTGAAGGCTTGATGAAAAAAGAGGCTGAGGACATAAAGATCACTGCATGCGAAGTACGACGATTGATATTGGTGTGGAGACGGAATAATACAACATATTTAAGAACTCCTTACATAAATCCATGCATGTACGATGATTGAAATTGTTTATCAATTGCATATTAGGTGCAAGTCAGAATTTCAGAGTTTATACAATCGAAGAATGTTTCTGCCTCTTTCTCAATTTTATCCATTTACTGCTACTTTGTATTGATCGACAAACTGCTTAAGTGTGCTTCTTGGATGAATATAACTGTCAAAATGTGAATTCATGATCTCACTTCTTTATGTTGTTGACATACCACTCGAGGAATACCTCCTAACAAAGATAGGAGCTCATCTCTCCCTCACTTATGAAGAGCACAAAACCAACTGTTGTCATGGAGCCTATAACATTCTACCATCATTTCTCATCCTATTTCAAACTCATCAATTAAGGAGCTGTCATATACTAACTAAAAATATATATATTTTTTTATATTATCATACGGCTTATATTACTTCATCTTCTCAGGGAATTCGGACATAATGTGCCACGGGCACTATCAGGGAATACAATCTCAATTGCCTAGCTTCAGGCAATACAATCTCAATTGCCTTTTTGATGCTTGGACACTGATATGTGATAATGACAGGTGGTGGCACATCATCTATACATCGCATCCACTGTCTAAAAACCCAAATGAAACTAGAAACTTTATCATTCGATATGAGCGCACAACTCAATAAAATTGATTGTCTATGATGGTTAACTCCAACAAAAGGTGCAAATGGCATCTGGTACTTGTTAACTAAATAAGTTTTATCAAATGACACAACATCACTAAACTCCTTGTATGTATTCTAACTCCTCACATCAACCCACAATATATTCTTCATCTGTCCATCCTTGTCAGCTGCAATTTCATAGAAAAAAATCTTGATCCCTTTGTTGGATTCTCCTAAATAATTGATGCACTGATTCTGCATTGCCCTTCTCTAACTGCAACTTTCGAATCTTTTCTAAATGATTAGGACACACCCTCTCTAAGCATCTCATCATCTCATAACCACAGGCATATGCAACCAAAGCACCAAATGTCTTGCATGAACAGATTCCTGCACTATCGTTTATCTCCAATCTCCTCTTCACATACGGCAATATCTCTCAATGTTATGGCAAAAACCTAGATTTGCTAGGGTTTATGTCATGGTTATGCTCTAGGACCGCCGTATTTATTCTCCATCTTCTATCACCTTGTGCAGATCCACATAACCTTGCTTTACATTCTATCCATCTAGATGGATGCTGCCTTTCAACGGACTTACTATATATTCCTGCTTTACATCCACGATGACAACCAATGGTAATGAATTTTGGATCTCCTTTTTCATCCTTTTTGCCAAATATCTTATTCACATTAAATCCTTTACTCAATGCATGTCTCCTGTAGAATTCAAACAAATAATCCAAATCAGAAAATGACATGCAAAATGCCAACACATTACACATTTCCCCACCATTTATTTGATATTCTAAATTATGTTATATGATTGTCACTTCTGTTTCAATTTTACAGCTATTCGCTTCCAATGCTACTATGAACCCATCGATTCTATATATGAAATAGGGTAATGTTAGTACTGATTTTATTATAGACCTCATTACATATATTATTAGAACATACATATTCATTTCATCTCTGCAACAGTCAATTTACTCAGGTATGTTATTACCCCTAAACTTTAACTTCACTTCCCATTATGAAACAATTCACATTGAACAATTTTCAAAAAATTAGTTCACATTATTTCAAGCATTTCAACTCCTTTAATCAATATTTTCATATAATTTTATCAACCTATAGATTATATTCTAATTACAACTAAATGCAACAACAAATTTTATCAATCTACAGGTTACTAATGCCTATGTCAGCTGTTCCTATTGCCTATGTCAGAGCTCACTAATTGATCATGTTCGACCAAAATCTCCGTTCACTCTACCAATAGAATTGCTTCCGGCTTAATTTCATTCAAGGTCCATCAACTGTAGGCACTGTCACGGCGCCGTCCCTTGAATTCAATTTGTAACGGTAAAAACCCTTAACTCCGATTTGTTTGTGTAACAAGAAAATCCTTTTTAACTAATTTTCGTTGAAGACGCGCCGAAAAACTGATGTGGCCCAACAACACAGCTATTTTTTATATTTTTAATGCCACGTAACCCTCAAAAAATGTGATACTTTTATGTTATTTTTTCTCTCTCCTGGCCACGCTATTGCCCTATTCTCTCTCCTCTGTAGCTTGTCTTTTCTTTTCTTTTCTTTTCTAGTTTTTCTTTCCTTTAGCCATAACAAATCTTAAATTAGGAATCGTTTCATCATCTCAAGACCTCTCCACCTCTTCTCTCTCTAGACTTCATCAACTTAAGGACTCACTTTACTCTATTAGGAGTCATTTAGTCTCTGCTTGATAGATTTGAGTGGGGAATTAAGTACAACATAGAAGAAAAAAATCAAGAAGGATTGCGCGATGAGAGATAGGTCAGAGAAGCATTCGTGTAAACAATTAGGGATCCATGACAGAATTGGCTTGGATGGGAGTTGGTTGTTGTTGTTATTGTTTTAATATAGTAGTGTTGGATCATGGAGATCAGGAGATCCAAAGAGAGATGTTGATGTCATCATTGCAGTGTTGTTTTTGGATTTAGGGATTTTGAGTTTTTGATTTGTTTGCCTATTTTAGATGTGTAATCATTTATAGGGAGAGCTAGAGAAGAGTTTCGATTGTAATGAATTTGTGCTTATTTGGATGTTATCAATTATACAATCGAGGGAGCCTGAAGAATATTGATGAGACTTAGGTGGAAATGAGTCCGCTCCGGCGAGAAAGGTGGTGGTTATGGTGGTGGTTCGGTTAGTAGCTACTGGTGCTTTCATATTCCCCTTCTCTTTCCTTCTTTTTTTTTTTTTTTTTTTTTTTTTTTTATGTTATCAATTTATACAATCGAGGGAGCCTGAAGAATATTGATGAGACTTAGGTGGGTGGAAATTGGAGTCCGCTCCGGCGAGAAAGGTTTGGTGGTTATGGGGTGGTTCGCGTTAGTAGCTACTGGTGCCGTTTCAATATTCCCCCTTCTCTTTCCGTCTTTTTTTTTTTTTTTTTTTTTTTGATAAAACCTTAAATAAAACAATATGTAAATTTACTAAGCACAATTCAAAATTTTCCAAATTCACTACAGATCTAATAATTATCATATCATAAAACTCAGGCCATAAAATTCCATAAAATATCCAGTATGAGAAAATCCAGGGACCATGGTTATGATAGTGTCTATAATGAGAAAATCTCTGGGGAAATTAAGCCAATTTGCTCCAATATAACCTTCAGTTTTTCGTTTACCATTCCCTACCCACATGGCATATTTCATAAATGGTTGGTTCAAAAATCATTACCTACAACTTTGTGGCCTCCACCTTTTCAGTTTACTTTTCTTACCAGTGGATGTCCCATCTTCAAAATCGAATTCCAGAGAAACCACTCATGGCTTAATCACATCCATATTATGCTCCAACGACAGATTGCTCCACCAATAGCTGTAGAGATTTGCATTTACACTTAATTTCTGTTTAATTCGCCTCTTTCTTCTACCCCTAAAGAGGGTTAACGGCCTAAGCCAAAAACACACGGTTTCGACTTTCGGAGTGGTTGTACCAAGGATAACTGATGCCTCGTAGTCATTTTACTTTTAAAAGTTCAATTCGCATGTTGTACCTCCTTTTATATACAACGTTATGTATACACTCTATGGCAGTCTCCTGTACTTTTGACTACTATGGCCCACCTTAAACAGTTAAAAAATACCATTTTGGACTATTATAAGCCCACCTTTGACTATGCCTTTGATCATTTTAGCGATTTGCGCCGTAAATGGAAAATTTAGAAGAAACTGACCATAATGATGTTAATTAAATTAAACAGCCAAAGTGCGGATTAAATAAAGGATTAATGTTTTTCTAATTATATTTAATTTCATAAAACTAATTTATTTGATTACTATAAAGAGAGTACATTTCTAAAACGAATTTTTTTATGCCGCAACTAGAGCATGAATGAGTTAAATAAAAATAAAGTAAAATATAAACCATTAAAAAGGGAAAAATTATAAGTTGTTTAAAATAAATTAGTACGGGCAATATGAAAGATATCCAATTGGATTAAATCAAAAAGAAATTAGAATGCAGGCAATATGAAAACCGTGCCGAAAATTGATGTTCCAATGATTTAAATCAAAAGAATTAGAATGAGGCAATATGAAACCGTGCCAAATTGATGTTATAGATGGGTGCCACTGGTTGCTTACAAAAACTAAAAGGAAATAAAAATAAAAAATAATTAAAAATATTACTTTTCACAAGAATTATCTACTTTGGTATTTTACTTACTACTTTTCTATGATTTAAGCATATATTTTCAATATGGAATATAATATAATTAGACAATAACCTGACATTGAAAAAACTCAATATTTTATATTAATAGGATTATTTTTATGGCCATAACAACTACACAAAAAGGTATGACTTTGTGACAACATTCATCAATTATATACAGGTTAACATTACATGAAGAAAAAACAAATTAAGGAATTACACTAGGACTGGTCCATCAAAAGCTTTTGTTCTTACACTTACATACCGAATAGTTGACACCTAAACATCTCTTCCTTTCCATCAAGTGAATACAATCTTCACCGAAATTTTATTTACTACTAAAATCCAAAATCTAACTGTCACGACCCATGTTCATGGGTCAAACCAGTACTAGGATCCATGTAAATTTAAGATCCTCGAGACCCATAGTAAACCTAATCCATAAAATCCACACTCGTCAATTGGATTTCTAGGAACAGCAAACCCATATTCCTGGCCCAACTTCAATATCTCAAATCAGTTTATGGTTCGGGCCTGTTTATAATACACTTTATTTATAAAATGGGCTAGTGGTCCATATATGCATTAAAATAAACAATTAAAAACGTTCACAAGTTAAGATATTCATATTAATACATGATGAGAGACATATAAGTCCTACAACTGCGGAGTTCACTCATAGCTAGAAGTAGTGAAGTCCTTACATATGACAATATATAAATTAGACTATTACAAAAATTAGAAATTTACTTCTGTAGCCCTGCGGAAAAGATTGTAGAGCTTCAGTCGGATACTTCCTGACAAGTTAAATAATAAAAAGAGTGAGTTTTATAATAAATAATAATTATTGCATACACATACATGCATTCACACATTTGCTTAATTATATCAATTTAGTCATCCGACTAGTTATATGATCACGCAAATGATCACACAAATCACATAACAACAGCAATAACAAATATTAACACCTTCACATCACGTGAAAATTGATTTGTGACGTCATCGAAACCCCCGGTAAGCCGTCCTCCCATATGGGCCATCCTCTCATGACGTGTGCACTAGGAAGCCAATCCCCATACATGGCCGACCGATCTAATCCTCACTTGACCAGCCCTCTCTTCTTTTTCCATACCAACAGGAGGCCAACCTGTGGTTTTCCATATAATCCATATCATCATATGCACACGGGGGCGTCGATCTCCTCATACGTAGTCGACGGTATCTAAGACCACCCTCACAAACCCATGGTGACCCACTTCATCCCAATTCCACACAATAAGGCATCGCAATATCACAACGCAAATAATCAAACAATGCAATTAAATGCAAGCATATTAAGTAATTAAACACTATCATGCAAGAGCGCAAATAAATATTCATATACCAATTCAAATAAATACAAGAGTATTAAATAATAATATAATAAAATATTTGGTTCTTCATAAATAAATAATAATAATAAATAAATAAAAGAGTATTAAATATAATATAGATAAAAATATTGGTTTCTTCATAATAAAATAATAATTTAATAAATTAAATAAATAATACAAGAGTATTAAATAATAATATAATAAAATATTTGGTTCTTCATAAATAAATAATAATAATAAATAAATAAATAACTTTATTTTAATTATATCCAGTTAAAGAATTAATCTAAATAAACTTATTAACTTCATTATTAAATATGATTAGCCTAGATTCTATCGAAATTTTGGCAGGACCTCTTCTGAAATTTGAGTAAACCACAATTCAATAATAAATTCTCAAAACTCATCCATCGGGCAATTCACAACAATTAATCCCATCCACCATATCCATTATTCATCAATCATACCTCATTTACCATCTTCCTAACTCAATATCCACTATTGTACCATAGGTTAATACATTCTTTAACTAACAACTAAATTACAATTTAATAAAGAAAACCAAGTGCTTATTATTGATTCATGATTTACACTAGAGATAATAGGGTCCCATATCATAATCATATAGAGCTAAACTTCCCTATCTTAAATTCACCATAATAATCAATTCTAGGTAACATAAATTATCAATAATCTAATTGGCTGACTAAGTCTTTCTAAGGCCACGTTACTTTATGTAATGATTTAGGGATTTAATTAAGTTGAATAGTGATTTTAATCACATATCCATAATCTACGAACTAATTCCTACATTCTGAGTTTAGGAATTTTCCTGACACCGGAAACATTCGCCGGCCACCGCAATCACCGCCGCCCACGGTGACCAAAGAGTGGCAGTACCGGATTTCACGTTTCTCTACGCTAAGTTGTTTCAAATTTTATGAAGCTTGCAAATACCCTAGCAATTTCTATAATTCATGCCCTAATCTAATATAATCACAATTTCTCACAGTTAAATCTTAAGTTCAAATTCTCCTAAAACCTCCAATTAATTCACAAACTTCAAAACCTAATATTTCAAAGACCTTCAATTAACTATCTATTCGAAATCAACTAAATTCCCTAATAATTTAAATTTGGAAATTATACCAAAAAAAAAAAAAAAAAGAGGAACTAGGTCTTAGAGAGTACCAATCAAAAATCGGATGACGATTTCACAATCCGCGCAAGGAGAAGATGATTCTGCCTCCTGGGGTCTCGCCGTCATACATCCCTAGACTCGAAATTTCACAGGAAGCTCGATTTTGTCGTCCATCTGTTGAGCCAGTGGCTAGTTTGGCCGGAATATGCATCGACAGTCACTTCTATTCATTCCGTTGGAGATCTGTTCAGCATGAAGGAAGGCTTAGATCGAGTTCAGCGATAGGAGAGCAGCATTTCTACACTGGTCTCATCGACTGGGACTTGCCGGTAGTCAGGAAAACTAGTCGGCAAAGATCAGCGATGCCATTGGAGAGAGAGAGAGCACCGATTCGCCTCCATCGACGACAAGAGGCACCAAGACTGACATCGTCAATGTCCAGGGAGTCAATCGCCACTTCGTCCCGTCGGTTTAGTAGCCGAAAACCGGATTGTGAGAAGGGAGAGAGCCCAAGATGAGCGCGTCGGAGAAGAAAGGAAGAAGAAGAAGAACAGAAAAGGAAAAAAATCTGGGTTTCTAGACTATTCCGGTTCGATTCGAACGGGTTTGGTCTAATTTAGTGATTTGACTCGATTTTTGCTTGGTTTACGGGTTTTCCACATGGTTTTCAGAAAATTCAAAGTGGTTTATAGGTCTAGTTTAGCAATAATAAAATATTTTTTGATGAATTTCATTAGCTAGAATTTAAAATTAAATTTTTAATTGAAAAATTTTTGAAAAAGATTTTCCAGGTCATTTCAATATATAAAAAATAAGCATTTTTTTCAAGAAGTTGACATATGATATTTCTTAAATGAATGTTCTTCTCTTGCTCTTGTCACATAAGATTTTTAAATTTTGGTGATGACACATGAGATTATAATGTCGTATAGAGCTCTTAAATTTTGATAGTGCCACATAGAATTTAATTATTAGTTATAGTGTTATATAAATATTGATATTAATTATCGTTCAATTATCATAATTACTACAATAGAGGCTCTTTAAATTTGGATAGTGCCACATAGGAATTTAATTATTAGTTATAGTGTTATAGTAAATATTGATTTAATTAATTATCGTTCAATTATCATAATTGACTACAGTATTATTAGAATAATTATAATTCTTATAACATTGTAACGCGCTTCTTTCTCAATTAAAATTACATAATAATCGGCTATTAATTGTCAATTCAATCATCATGTTTAATATGTATTAAATAATTAAAATTACAATATTATAAACTATATTTTAATTAAAAATTATGCAATAATTTTTGATGTTGATTATCATAGTTAATATGTATTATAATTTTCTTTTTAAATTAATATTATTATAATATAATGAGTATTGAATATTATAATATTGATATTGAAAATCATTATAATTGATCATAATTATCATATATTATTATGAATGAAAATTTTATATTTAAAAGAATGATAGAGAAGGTCAATGGTGAAAATATCTATTAATAGTTTTATTAACAATGAATATCCAAATATTCAATATTTATTTGTCTTAAAATTGCAATATATAGTTATCTTTATTAATTTTAATGATAATATATTGAATTACCATTGATTGCTTATTACTAGACTATAATTAGAGAGAGCTCTTTGAGGGTTGATAAGATCTTCTTTTTTTTTTAATTTCGATAATTCTTATACAATTTTATTTAGATTCAAATAGAAAATTAACATAATCAATCAAAATTAAACTATTTTATTTTTAAATCAATAAAATTAAAGTCTCAATCAATAAAATACCAATAAAATTAAATGTTTTCTAATTAGAATAAGAGTAAAATATCTTAATTAGTATCTTTTATAATATTTTTAATCAACCAATAAAAGTAAAAACTTAAGTTACTTCTTTTTTGGATATAAAAAGAAAAATAAAATTAATTTTCTCTACAAATTTATTTTTATAATTTTTTATTTTCCTTCTAATTTGAAAAGATAATTATCAAAGATAATTATCAGAATTCTTTCCCTTATATTACTTCCTTATTTCCAAATTAATTTTAGTTTAGTTTTCTTTTCTTTTTCCCCCTTATTATGATATTATCTCAAAATATGAAACTTATCTTTTTGCAATTGCTATCATTATAACTTATTTTCTTACAATTTTGCTAAATAATTGTTCTACTTATACTTGCCTGTCATACAAGATAGACTTTTTTGATTTTATATATTATATAGATTATAGATTATAGATAGATTACATATGTGATAATAATATGAATATATGGATAGAAATTTTAAAATGTATGAACATATTCATTTATTAGAGGTATGATATGGTAAAATAAAAATGGGAAGCTCTTCAAACAACAGCAAATGAAGAAAAGGTTTAAAATGAAAATATTAATATGTCAATGACTTTTTAGTGATTTCATATGATTGCAAAGTGAAAAGGCATTTAAGAAGCAATTTTTTTGTTATTGATTGTAAATCTCTGCTTAGTGAGCTAAGAGATGTCAATCTTTTTTATGTTCGTAGATCTGCTAATGATACAGCTCATAGGTTAGCTATAGCTTGTCTCATGGAGACGGATCCTGTGGTTTGGGTTGTCTCATAAATTTTTTTTGTGTAAACCATCGATATCAGATCCTATTACTAAGGACTGCCTAAACCTGCTTGAAGTTTAATCACAGTTAAGACTTTTCGCCCCTCCTGCAATTGTATTTAGTAGGTATCGAACTCAAGAGCTTTTCTCATATACCCAGCCTGCATTGCGAGTTGTGTTTGTAGACTCCATTTATTGGTATACTTTGGATTCCAACAATAAACAATGAAAAATAAATTAACTATAGTCCATTGAATGTCGAATAAACCAAAAAAAAAAAAGAAAAAAAAGTTAGGAAATAACTCATAAAATTAAAACTTAGTTAAAGCTTAAATTATATAGTCCTACCCTGCAATTTTAGTTACAGCAAATAAATGCAAGAGAGTAACACCCTGCAATTTTAGTTACAGCAAATAAATGCAAGAGAGTAACCAAAAAAAAAAAAAACAAAAAATTATTTTGGGTTAAATAAATTCGTAAAATAAAAAAAATTATTGATTATTGTTGATAAAAACATCAATACCATATTAGGAAAAATAATAGGCAAAACTAATAGAGGAAATCATGTAAAAACAAGGAAATCTAACAAAGAACTCATGAAACTGAAAAAAAAAATAAATTCTAAAAGCAAAAGATAGTGATAAACACCGATCTAAACCGAGATTTGAGGACCACTCCACGTAACGGAACAGAAGATACGTGCGTGATCTTCGGAGATAATGCCCATATATTTTTCCTCTATATTCACGTAGCCTGTTGTCACGATCCGAAACCATGGGCTGAACCAGCACTAGGACCAGTAAACCGGAACTATTAAAATTCAACCATATCAATATGAATTTCAAACAATCAACCCATAATGTCATACGTAATAAAATCTCATAATTATATTATATCTTGGCCCAAATCTAGCATCTTAAATATTTTATAGTTCGAGCTCAACTATAATACGAAGCATCCATAGTATAGGCTAATTGGCTCATGCTTTCACATAGATGAATAACTAAATATCTACATAAGTGTATCGGTTATAATCCTACAACTGCGGAGTTTACTAATAGATAAATATAAATAAGTTTTCGTACATATAACTATATAATAAGATAATTATTGAAATTAGGAAATTTTCTTTTCTAGCTCTACAGTGAAGGAAACAGAGCTTTAACCGAGACAAAGAAGAATCTACTTCCTGAAAAAGTTAAAACAAAAGAAATGTGAGTTTAATAATGAATACTAATTATTACATAACACAAGCATTCACATGAAATGCTTCATAAAGTACTAAAATGAACACACAGCCGGTCAAGCATATGGCACAACATCAGCATCCACAAGTAATTACACCTTCAAGTAATCAAACCAGTGGTCAGTGGCGTCAACGAAACTCCGATGAGCCGTCCCCACACATGGCTCATCCTCTCATGACGTGTGCACCACAGAGCCGATCCCTCATACATGGCCAACCGGTCTAATCCTCACTTGACCAACCCTCCCAACCGGTCTAATCCTCACTTGACCAACCCTCTCATTTTTTTTATACTCTTTTCTTTCCATACCAACAGGAAGCCACCCTGTGGTTTTTTGTATAATTCATATCATCAGATGCACACGGGAGCACCGATCTCTCCATACATGGCTGACACAAACCCGTGACGACTCACTTCATCCCAATTCCACACAAACAAGGCATAATAATATCACAACACAAATAATCAAACATCGCACTTAATTGCAACACATTAACAAACAAAGATTATGCAAAGATTATGCAAATGTACAAATATACACATATATAAAATAAGTAGAAAAGTAATGAATTAAATAAGCAATAATCAAATAAATAGATAATTATAGCATTATGTGGTAATGTAAAAATGCATGATGCAGATGGTAGAGCACTGTTTATTATTATTTACAATGATAAAGAAGAAAATCTTTTAGATTCTGATTCGCAGGAGCGGTGGATGAACTCATACGATTTAATAAATCATAAATGCAAAGGAAATAACTAAAGTAAATAAAGAGATTTATTTTAGATATATCAAATTAAAGAATTATTCCAAACAAACCTATTAACTTATCCATTAAATACAACTAGCCTATAGATTCTAGATCGAAATTTCCGCAACACCTCTCCTAAAAATGGAAACTATCAACTTGTTTAAATATCCCAATAAAACACCCAAGTATTACTCAATCAAATACACGCAGTCCATCCATCGGGCAATCAAACAATTTTATTCCCTTCCTCCATCAAAGTAATCCACATCAATATTTAATCGTTTCCAATGTCAAACTTTAACTTACTATAAACTATAACATTAAGTAAATAAATAAATAAGCAAATAAGTGAAAATAGCTATTTGCTTAACCTCCACATGTTACTAGTTAAACTATCTAATATAGACCCTTACAATCATATAAAACTATAGCTTACGTATCCAACATTCGTTAACTAAAATCTCATATTACAACTTAACAATTCATGAATCATCATTCTTATTGAACAAAATTATAAATAACAAACCTATTTAAATTATCTATCAACCATAGATCATCAACGAACACCGAATCTTGAAAGCACACTCGCTTGCATATATAAGTCCCTCTAAAACAACACAAACTAAAACAACACAAAAACTTAAGGTAACTGCTACCAATTCACAAAATTCGGAGTTTTTCTATACCAAAATTACATATTACACATTAACTAATCAATCACTAGCAAGAATTAAATTTACAACTTCATTGTACCATGATATCAAGCAACAATTTCTTTTTAAATAATATCTTTGATTAGTCCTTGAATACATAGATACATATATAAGTATTAGTGCATAATTCGCTTTCACGATTAATTCTTTTCCATATTCTTTAATTTGTACCTATACATATAAAACTTCAAGCTCAATCATTGCATGCACACTTGTATAAATACATCCCATAAATCATCCATAAATTTATACATGTCTTTCTTTCTCCATACCAATACCAGAACCGAATTTCTAATCAAAAAATTTATACATGTCTTTCTTTCTCCATACCAATACCAGAACCGAATTTCTAATCAAACTCATAGCCTAAATGCTAATAAATTCGCCCTTCGACAAACAATTCGTATATTGCGTCACTTCTCACCTCATCATTCTCAAGGTTCAAGTAATGGAATAATATGGAAGGAGTTATAACCATAAAAATTCAAATTTATATTTAAAACCCATATTCCACTCACTCTCTTGTTTCTTGTTTCTTTTTTTTTTTTCCCTCAAGAATTTAGTATACGGTATCATTTCCTACTTTATTAAGCATAACTTAACGAAAATAGCTAAGGTTTTACTAAGCAAAACTCAACAACGATAATAGCTAAGCTAGCTGCTGCCATATCAAGGGAAACTTATTTTTGAGTAATTTCAATGCTACTTAACACGTTTCCCCATTTAAGAGCTTGACTGCAACCTCATATACTCATGTTAAAAGCTAGAGTTCAAGTGATTAACATAAAAAAAATACCTGCTGCCACTAAAGAATTATTCTCAATTCTCATCAAACTCGATCATTATAACATCTGCTTTCGCAATAAATTATGAAAAGCAAATTCATACCACCAATAAAATCTTATTTCAAGCAAAACCATGACTTTCTCCGGTTAGAGGCTGCCACCCTTAATTCATACCTTAATCACACCAAAACACTCATCAAAATATGTTTTAACTATAATTAGTGAGCAACTAAATTTTTTTTTTTTTTCTAGATTTTTGCATTAACAATAGTAGCTAGGGATTTCATTTCTACACTAAATTTATAAAATCAAATCCTTCATATTATTTTTTTTTTATCAAAGAACTCATATATTATACTAAAGAGGTTCGGAAATTGGCTTACCCAATAGTAAATCGCTTGGGAAATCAGAATTTCCGGTTAGAACAATTGGCAACTAGATCTATTCTCCAAACCGATTCGTGCCGCTGCTAGTTCGGTCGAAAGTGAAGGAGATGGTGGTCGGAGAAGCTGCAAGTGAGAAGATCAGATCACAAACGCGGCTAAGGACAAGTGTCGCCGGAAAAACGAAGGAACAGGGTTGGTTCTGCTACTGTCCCGATCGGAACGCAACCGCAGTTCCTTGCGTTTTCTGTGCCAGCAGGTGAACGACGATGGAGAGGGAGAGTGCGGAGCTACGCCGTTGACGGGAGTGAAGCTGGAGTCGTCCGATCGTGCTGGAGTCACCAGAGAAACGAGGAGAGAAAAGCGAGCTGTCGATCGAAATCGCAGCTCCCTCTCTCGCTTGCGACGCAATAACAGGAGGCGGAATGGAGAAGTCAGTGGCCGCTGTAGCTGTTAGCGAGGAGAGGTGGTCCGTTTGGCGGTTAATGACGGTGAACGGAAAACGCAGGTGGGGGAGGAGCTGTGTCGGCTGAATCGGGAAGGATAGATTTTTTTTTGGGTTAGGATAGGTCGGGTATTTCCATATTCTAGAGATTTTTCATTGGTTCTAAGTCGGTTTAGGTTCAATTAGAATCTGGGTTGTCCCAAATCAGGAGTTTTGATTGGTTTTCAATTCATTTATGGATTTTTAATGGGTTTAACATAGTTTTCAAGTTTGGTTTAACAAATAATGTAGTTATTATTAGAATTACAAAACTATTTTTAATTGTAAAAATATCCTATAATATATTTGGTTAAAATTATTGGTTAAAATTAATATTTAGACTTTTAAATGAAAAACTTTTGAAAATGATTTTTCGGGGCGTTTCACCTGCTTGCTCCCTTATCATGTATATAAAGAAAAATCTTTTCCAAAGAGGATGTTAATGCCATTCTTTCCAATAATCTAATATAATTAAACTCCAGTTGTCCGAATTGTTATTACGTTTCTGAGACTATCAAATTGGAGTAGTGAGCGCAGACGTGCAAAATTGTACCACTTTCAAAGCGTTCGGTCATCTATCTCACCCTTCTCAACATCCCAAACACCCTAGATACAAAAATGGAGAAAGCTCCCACGCCAGGAGTTGGAAATGCTGATGGAGCAAGTAATTCAATTGAAAAAAGCAAGTAATTCAATTGAAAAATTGATGCCTGCGCCCCTAGATGTCTCAACACTAGACATGCAAGTAGCTGCGTTGCTCACCTAAGCATATAAGGATTTTGCAACTATCCTACAAAGAATAATAGCCAAGCCAGTTGCGAATATTCCCCCTGAAGGTCGACGACACATCAACATAGCAACGGAGGGAGGAGACACCACCAACAAGACAATGGGAGATGAAATGGGGGACGAAGATTCCTCCTAGCACACAGGGACCCAAACCAAAACTCAAACACAGATGCAGTCTACTCCTTTGCTCAGGAACACATACCATGATGATGAAGAAGAATTCCGAGCAAAGACCCTATAAATCTTGAAGGATTTCTGAGAGATAGGGTAAAATACGGACTTCGGGCTAAGAAACGACTAACCTCTAACCTCGAAAATCTTATCAATGCACTTCCCCCACAAATTCAAGATGCCGAGCTTCGAGATATATGATGGAACCACTGATCTTAAAGTCACATATCAAACTTTTGCACTATAATGCACATCCAGACGACAGCGAACGCCTTACTATGCAGAGCTTTCCTCATAACCCTGAAGGGACTAGTGCAAGAATGGTTTCAAATGCTCAGGACAAATGCTCAGGACAGGATCCATAGGCAATTTCGCCCAACTAGCGGCTATATTCAAAGCTCGTTTCATCATTTGCATATCGATCAAGAAGATATCTTCAGATCTAATAGACGTGAAAGGGGCTGATGGCGAATCTTCGAGAATATATCATTAAATTCCAGAAACTAGCTATGTAAATAGAAGATCTCAACACTAACGTCAACACTAGTGTAATGGCCAAAAACTATAAGTATAAGCTCTTTGATTCATTGAACGTTGACAGGCCTTATTCTTTTGCAGAATTGATGGCTCGAGCCAACAACTTCGCTTGGCTAGACGAGGCCTAGAAGGCCCAGCAAGCGCAACACAAGGACAACGAAACCAAAAGAAGGACAGACAAACCCCGAGGGCCCTTCCCTTCCCGGATCAGCAGGTCAAACAGAAGCCGATCTAGCGATTCAATAAACTTGCCCTATTCATGCACAGTTGCTCACTTGAACGGACAAAATGTCCATCCATGTCTAACCAGCCAAGTGTTTTCTTTGGGGTGCTTCCATATTTGAAACCCAGGCCTAGGTGGTGCCTTTGAGTGTGAATCTTTGGCAGTTCAGTTATACCCTGTTGGTCCTTTCCCAATCCTTTCCCTTCTTAAAAGTTCATTTTCTTCATAATGTTGGAGACAGTGGGCCCCATATCGGTACTTAAGACTGTAATTTGGAAGCCAGTCCGTGGGAGAATGACCTGTTTGTCAATATTCAGTGTAGCTACACTCCTTTCACTAGCAGTTGGAATGGTAATGACTTCGCCATTAAATGGAAACTTAATTTTCTGGTGTAGCATAGATGGAACACCTCCCAACGAGTGGCACCATGGGCACCCAAGTTGCAAGACAAAAGTCGAGGGAATGTCTATCATAACATATTCTATTTCTTTCTTAACCGACTCCACTTTAACAGCTGCCTTGAATATGCCCTCTACTTGTCTCTTGGAATCATTGTAAGCCTAGATGACAACATCTGGCGGTTCTAAATCTGACACTTCCAACTTGAACTTTGACAGAAGTTTAAATGGACATACATTCAGAGTTGAGCCGTCATCAATCATAATATTGATTTTTCTAAAAAAAATAAAAATGAAAAAAGAAATTGTGGAATCTTGATTCAAATTAAATGAAGAAGGAAAGTACCATTTTTATGACAAAATTAAAACCAAGGCCTCGAGAGTCAATATACACCATTTGCTATTAGTTTTTGTCTTCATAATCCTCAACTCATTAAAAGATAAATGTATCAGAAATACCAATCAAGAGCTTAGGCATAAGTTCCATGACAAATACAAATTACTATTGTGGCAAAAGCTGTTTCTGTCATTTTATTTTTTTATTTTTCTTTCCAGATTTGTACTCTTTTGGTGTGAAACTAATCTTATTTTTAAGTTTTACATTTCCTCTCTCTTTTGCCTTTGCCTTTGTTAGTCCACCATTTTCAATCAATCTTAGATGTTCAATTTTTTTTTCTTTTTTCTAAATAATAATTTTAACATATATGTTCATTACTCGTTTTACATATTTATGCCATACACTTAATAAGTTTTGAAATAATCACTAACATAACGAATAATTTAATGTTATTATGTTAGAGTAAAAAAAAAAATCCAACTGAATTAATATAATAAATTTGGATTTCTTTTTTGAGCTCGGGCGAGCTATTACTAGTCCTTCCTCCCTCCACCACTGGACATAATAATACAAAATGACATATTCATACGAGATTCTAAGTTCGAATTAACTAATCAAGTCATATTAAACCAAAAATTCAAATATATATTAATTAAACTACTTGCAATAGTACACATCACTTAATGTCACATGAACTTGGTGAAAGAGGCATATATTAACCATCCTCGTCCTTATTATGCTACAATACTCTCTTTTGAGATTAAAAAAAGAAAAGAAAAAGAAAAAGGAAAGAGAAAAAATTCTCTTTTTATTTACTACAATGTAGTGAATTATTATGAGGATATTAATTAACTTTCTGCTTGCAGAAAAACTCAATTAATAAAGCTGATCTGGATCAACCCATTCTTCTTTTTGAAGTTTAGTCACTAAATCCTTATCAAGATGGAATGCTCTTGACAAAACATCAGGATTTACTGATGGGGTAGCTCCAAATATTGTATTTGCAATAGTAACAACTCCTGGGTTTTGGCTATTCAATACAGCTAGAGCGACTGCAGGAGTCTTGCCAATATTTAACTGGAAGTGAATGAGCTGGGAAGTGAAATGAGTCCATGTTGGAAACATGTGCATCTCCTGGCGCCATCTCCTGGCTTTAAGATTTTGGCGAAAATGCGGTGATCAGGATTTCCTGTAATAAAACCCGCATAAAGAGTTCCTTCTAAGACAGTCAGTATTTCTGCAGCTCGAGGGTGAATATGGGGTGGGTTTAGACTGCCACTTGGTGCAAAATCAATGCGGACTATGGATAAGGCATTAGTGTTGAGTCCTGGAACTTGATCTACGGTTGAGAGAGTGAGACGTACTCCTAATTGTTTTGAGGTTTGTTTACGAACGTTAAGCCCTGTAATAAAGAAATCGTCTGCTGTCACTTTCTCTGGATCTTTGCAAAATTTTCCATTAGAACACTGCACAAAGTTAATGGAGTTAGTTAATATACTTAGAGACAATGAAAAAGAAGAAAGAAACACAATTAGCTTCACACTTACACCCATGTTGGTATCATTGGTTGCAACAAAATGTCCTGAGAGAGACTAGGGGTTCATAACCATGGCAGAGAGAATACCAGAGCAAGACTGCAAGAGCACGAGGAAATTAGCAGTTTTTCATTTTTGTTAATTATGAAATTCTACAACTTTGTTATTGCTTCGTGAGGTGTGAGAAATCTTTGCATGGCTATTATAGAATGAAGGCTTTTAGTCTTTTTGTTTTAATATAAATAGTTGATAAGCAAAAACCAATTGCTCGCCGATACTTGTAAGCTTAAAATTAATTCAATAATACTTTATCAAATAGTTTACAGTACTGTTACTTTACGGCTGCAAAAGGTAATCGATTTTTATTGTTTTGACAGGTGCAAGCATTAGTCAGGATTTTGGGTCGTCTCTTAACTCTACCCTGGGTTAGCTATCTGGTGTTCCAGTTACTCCGTGATAGCTTTTCTATTTGCTTATAATTGACGGTGGTTAATTGTAAATGTTCTCGTATTTAGTAACATTTTGACAGCCTGTTATTGTTAAAAATATAAAACAACAAAGGTATAATTGTTTTATTTATATATACTTTAATAATATGTTTATATATTTTTTTTAATTTAAGGTGAATTAGGTGAATGTATTATTTTATTTTAATGTATTCCATAAATAAAAATATTAATTAAATTTTTTAAAATAATACTTAATAAAAAATTTATTTTTAAATAACTACGATTAAATTATCATAAAAAATATTAATTTTAAAAAAATAAATTTATTAGCAACTATTTGTATGATAGTAATGAAATTCAAATATGATATAACTACAAATCAGTCACTAGTTATTAAAAAAAAAAAAAAACTCCAAAATGTGCTTATCAAACATCGAAAACTTAGTTATTAAATACAAATAAACTATCAGCTGTATGAATTAACTAAACTAAATGCCGGACTATTTGATTTAATTGTTATTGAGCTCAAAGTAGACAGTTGTTGCTATTATAAAATATCTCATATTATTTTTTAGTTAATTTATTATTAAGTAAAAATTAGAAAATTTTGAGTAAACTGAATTAGTTATATTTATTGTTAAAGTAAATTTTATGGTAAGTGAAGTGTTGAATTCAGTTCCTCATTCATTGAATATTTCTAGAAAGATTGAAATAATTTATTCAGTAAACTGAATTTTGAGAATTCATCAAATAATTTATTCAATTCTGTTTGGTTTAATTTATAGATTTTTAATCTTTAAAAATAACTAAGAGTTAATTTTAAAAATATTTAATAATTAACTTAATTAACTTGGCTTTGAGAGCTATATAATATCCAATACTACTAATAGCTAAACTTCCCCGTCAATGCAGTTTTCTTTGACTTATGAGACCTTAATCAAAATCAATTTCCCTGCTGATTGCTGACACGTCACCACTCACAGAAGTCTCTGCTGTCCATCTGGAATTGCCCATAATCATCAAATTCTGACCTCTTTTATTCAACGTGACTGAAAATGGCTAATTTTTTTAAATTTTATATTTACAGATTGAAAAAAAGTATATATAATGATAATAATATATTTAAAAATAAAATTATACTCTTATTTGGTATAACTTAACATTTCAACTAAGAAAATTTTATTCACTAATTATCAAATAAATTTTTACAAAACTTATTTACAAATCTAAATTTTCATTTTTGTTACAAATGAAAATTCGTTTGAAACATCGCATTTTTAATTTTGTGAACTTGGTTATACTTAGAACAAATTCTACCGAAATTCATATAATTTACAAATAAATTCTAATTTTTTTTTTAAAAAAAAGCTTATAAAAATAATAAGTTTTAAGTACAGAGGAGTAAAACTATATATTAAGAATGATTTTTATAATTTATTAAATATAAAATTCCATTTTACAAATAATTTTTTACCAAATTTATTTTGAATAAAGTTGAATAAAGTAAAATTCCATATAGATTTATTATTCCAAAACAACAATGAGAGGCAAATAAGTGGATTGATTTGTATTAATATTCTACGGTTCATATAGCATAATGTTACCATATTATGAAAGAAAATGCATTTAAACTACTATTTATTCATAAGGCATAAATGTTACCATATTATGAAAGAAAATGCATTATATATTTATGGATCAGAAATCTTGATTTGAAGTATCTGATCGAATTGACAGAGCATTTATGCTATATGTGATCGCTTGCTCCACTTGGTGGCTATTCATGGTCACTGTTCGACTACATAGTCTTTTTACAAGTCTGATCTGATTACCTTCAAATTTCTTCTTTCTACTAGAGAAAAAATTTGCACTTCTTTCTGCATAACTGTCTAAATAACAAAATACACTAGACAAAATCACTATAATGGTGACAAGAATAACTCAAAACTAAATCTGAGAATAAAATCACGAAATATGAGTAAAAATAAATCTCAATATTTAGCAATAATAACTCAACTCTATAGATCTTATGATTATTTAAAAAAAATAAATAAATAAAAGGAAATGGGTGACCACCTGTGAGAGATCACCGGTGGCTGCCCATAGAAAAAGAAAGAGAGCTTCTAGGTTTGAAAGAAAGGGAGAGACGGCTAGAAGGAAGGAGTTGAACAATAGAAAAATAAAATGTCCCTCTAAATTATAATTAATACAACAGATTTATTTAGTGCAAGTTTTAAGTTAAAATACTTTGGTGATAGGATATAAATATTTATTAGAAACTTAACCGTGATTTAATAAGATCTAATTTAATTTTAGGATCAAAGATTATATTTTGCATAGAATCAGAATAGGATTACAAGATTTCATTCATATTCCTCCACAAACACTCAATTGACAGTCATCGTTTCAAAATACTTATTTAGTTAGTAATTCCAAATACGTATCCCACAATGATTTGTTATTCCAAAATACTTATTTAATTAGTAATTCCAAATTTATTTTCCATAAAGAAGTTTTTTAACTCTATCACATTTATGTAAAACTCTTCATTTATAATTTGATAGGCTAAATACATAAATTTAACGCTATATTTGTTACAAAAATTTATGATACCCTTAATTTTTTACTTTGACGAGTAGAAAACCTCTATTAATAAAATTGCACATATTAAAAATTTAACTCGTAAAATTATTTATTAAATACTTCAATTCCAATTTGATCAATTAATTAAATACTTATTAAATAGTCAAATATGTGAAAATTATTATTTTAAAAATTGTGCTAACCACACATCAAATCAATATTTTGCATGTAAAAGTCGAAATTCTTTATTAGTATGGAGAGATATGCAATATTAGCAAAAATCATAATTTTAAGGATATAATAGATCTTCGGTAAAATTTAGAGTGTCACAATTTTTCGCGACAAATATAAGGTACTGAATTTTGTGTACTTGGTTTAATTTCATTTTGTATTCCACCCTTATTATAATTTCTTATCTATTTCTTGGGGCCAAAAGAACTTTATAAAAAAATTTAGTGGCATTATCAACTTTTAGGTTAATCTGTGCAACCCTTCTATTATTAGAATTACATCTTTTTAAATATTTTAACTTACAAAATTACACCTATTGAGCACTTTAATTTGTGAAATTGTGTTAGTATTAAATATATATATACTTATTGGTTATTGCAAATAAAAAATTAATTGTCATCCAATAATCTATAAATATATGCATAAAGCATCGTTTTTATTAAAAAGTCCATTTAATAATTGAAAAATTATTTAAAATAACGTTCAATATATATATAATTTTTTCAAGTTAAAGTATACAATAGGTGTAAATTCAATAACTAAAAGATTTAACGGATCAATCTAAAAGTTAAAGGTAACACTATTTTTTTTGATAATATCAATGATTTTTTCTTTTAAAATTAAAGTGTAAATTTAGGTATTTAGCCTATTTATTGGACTAAGAACAAGTAGTTTAGATTCCACACCAATAGTTTACCTTTTATTTCAAATTTTCATTAAGTTTCTATTTATGTATGTTTGAAACATTAATAAATAAAATATTTATATATATAATGTCATCTGATTACAACATTAATAAATAAAATATTTATATATATAATGTCATCTGATTACCTGGTGAAGGTTTTATTTTAAGCAATTATATTATTAGCTCAATGGAGAAATTAAACACCTGATTGGATAGCTTTTGTGGCCAAGTCATCATTGGCTGCTTTCCTAAAACTTTTTGAATGGAGATTTTGTTTTTGTTTGAGCAAAATAATGTATTTAATTATATTGTCCAATTTTACCTGATTTGGTCATTCTTTGTGGTCATGTCCTCATAGTTGGTTACTCTCCTCCAATTTGGAAAAAGTTTGGAGATTTTTGGTACTATATTTCTATACAACAACAACAATAATAATAATAATAAGAATAATAATTTGAGCAAAATAATATAATAATAATAATAATATTGTTATTGTATCCATATTTCTATTCATATTATAATTTGTATTGGTCAATGGTCATAGTCAAATAGTCTGTAATATTATATTATATATTCATCTAATAATTTTTCTCCATAGTTTATAACTTTATAACAACTTTAATTTTTATTTATTTTTATTTTTTGAATATAGAGGAAGGGATGAAACCCAGAAGAAATATAAATAAACTCTCAAAGGGTTAACTAGACATGGGCTTATGCCAAGAAATATCATATATATCCCAACTCTCAAAGGATGCGTAATTTTTATTTTGATATATTAAATAATTGAATTTATAAATTACATATATTAAAAATTTTAACTTATAATAAATTTTTGCTAATGAAACATAAATTTAAATATTTCGAATGCATAATGTGTAATCAATAAATCTAACTCTTTACGCATTATTTAGCACAAGTTTTCAACAATGATATTTACATATTATTGAATATCCAGTAAATATTTAATTAATGCAACTTTCATAAGTTGGAATGTTAATAGAGTGATTTTACAAATTAAAATATTTAATAATTTTATAATTTAACAAATTCAACTGGATAAGCCTTTGATGGATTGTTTCACCATTAACTTTCTATTCCTAATTTAATTTTTATGTCAATTTTATCCAAAACTTTAATCTTCTGTAACAATAACACTCTTAATTGTAATTAGAACTTAAATTGCAAATACAAAATATATTTTTATTGGAACCACACTTGGACCTTTAGTTAACTTAATCTAAGTTTGCTCTCTCATACAAATTTGCTAAGTTTAATTGTTCTCTTAATTAAATATATATATTTTTTTCATTTAACAAGAAAGCAAAATAGATAGAAGATATGGAAATATTAGAAGTTGAAACAACGGAAGGTGATTATGAAAAAATGTAATGACAAGATCTTTTAAAAATTGGAAATTACAAAAGCCACTTGTACAATTTTTTTTTTCTTCAAGAAAGAACGAAATCTTCGTTGTCTTAGGAAATAATAATCTACATATAATTTGGAACGCTATCTCAAATTTGAAACCGAGCATAGTGGTAGGAGGCCCTAGTAAGAGTATGAGCACTCCCATGTACTTGCTTCCTATCCCATTTACTTGATTGCTAACTCACTTGACCGAAATATTCGGTTGAGAATTTAAAATAAATTTACAATCCAAAAACTACTGGTAACAAAGCCTGTTTTTTTTTTTTTTTATTTTCTCATGGATTACTACAGAAACGGGCTGCTAACACAATCTATTACTATTTTTAGTCATGTAATTGAAAAAATTTATAAAATATAATCATTGTCTCATTTATATATTTGTTTGTGAATATGTAATGTAATTAACACACTGCTACCACCAACAATCACACTACCATGCGCCACTCCATCACCACCAAGATAAAAATAAATATATTCTTTTATTTTGTTATAGGAATATGAAGAATAGATTGAAAAATCACTAAAAAATGTCAAAATACCAATGATTTTCTATTTCAATTTAATTTATTTAATCAAAATATATGAAATCATATGTAAAAGAAAATAATTTCCAATAACTTTAATTTTTGTTCTGTTACATTACACCTTTGCAGCTTATTTTCTTTTAATTTTCATTAGAATTTCTTACTACATCAGCGAATAATAATTATTTTAGTTATAATAGTTTATTATATATCTGGTTTTTAGAAGAGTGATCACGTCCTTCCGATATTATTTGTATTAATTTGAAATTTTTAATGAGATCCTAATTATTTATATTAAAAAAAATGTAATAGTCAAGAGAGTAAAAGTTATAAATTGGCTAATATCAATGGCAACAATAATGACTTTATTAATAGCAATAATACAAGGGCACAATAGGAAACTTAATTAAAAACTCATCTTTGTTTAAAAAGTAAAAATAAAAAAGATTGAAAACCCAATATAGCACTTAATGACAACACTGCATACAAAAAATTCAAAGAGTCGCTACAATATTTAAGAACATACAATATTTAAATACGCCATACATAGGGATGGAAGCGCAATGGCTACTCGCAAATTTTGAACTACCCGTAACCATATCCGTTTAGAATTTTATTATCCGTATTCGTTTCAAACTTGTTTAACTATTCATTTAAATATCTGAACCTGTTTAAAATTTTACTACCCGTATTCGTCCTAAACTCGATTAAAGTATCCCTTAAATGAGTAGGATATCCTTACATTTTAATCTATTTAAATCCAAACATATTTAAAATGTATTTTTTTATTAATAAATGGGTACTCTCATCCAATAGATCGGAGCGGAACGGGTATCCTAAAATACCTGTCTTACTTCCATCCCTAGCCATACAACTAAGAAGATTCCAAGAACTCAAAATAGGCCATAGAATTAGCTTCATTTACTAATATTCATTTACTAATAAAAAATCAGACCCATAAAGCATGCTTTAAGGCATAATAACGTCGTGAAGTAGAGAATCAAGATGGTTTATCTTTGGACAAAATTTTCCAACGATCATACCTGACATTTGATTAACCAGGTAAATAAGCTTTCAAAGACAAGGATATATAAATTTTAAATGTGAGAGAACAAGTAAATATGAATCTTAACCACGTATGATAACAAAGAATTTCGACAATTCGACTGCATTCATACATATTGATTATTGAATTAAGCAATTGCACTAAAAGCATAAATCTATTCTCAACTTAGGGCTTCAGCAATATTAGCTATTAGTTATTAGCTTGTAGCTATTTTTACAGCGGTTTAAAATAGAAGTGATTGATAAAATAGTTGTTTAGTTAGCTATTTAACTTAAAATGACAAACGAAAAATATTAGATATTTAAATAGCTGAATTCAACGTAAAAAAATGGATGTGATTGTCAAAAAAAATTTAATTAATCTATGTGAAACACTAAGATTAGAATGTGCAACCTTTCATAAAAAGTTTCATCGACCTTTAAAAGTTATTAAAAGCTATGTTACTGAATAGTACAATTAAAAAATAGAGTTCTGATTTGGTCACAAACTAAAAGCTAACATAAAAGTTATTGTCAAAAAAGGCCTGAATATTTTAGCTCCTTGTAACTAACATGCATAAAATTTAGCAACAAATTATGCTTTTGGCTATTAAAATTCAAGAACTACAAAAATTTGGTTCAAAGTGAGATCAAATAATATGACTCTTGAGAAGAAAAAATGACAATCACCGAAACCAACATAAATTGACAAATAAAAAAGCTAGAAAACCATATAAACCACTTATTCCAATTGACCTTGTTGTAATTATCACTAGCACCATTATGCATAGAGGCTTCCCAACCACAACCCTCCTAAAATGTTAAAATCAGCTTTGTGTTAATGATTCTTCCTAAAACAATCTAAAAGTGTTAAAAGCATTCAAAGATAGGCTCAAGTTGATCATATATGGCTAATCCATACCCGTTACCCCAACTTTTGCGACTTGTTACAATTGCACTCCAAATCCAACTTAACCCCCAGACACTCCAATTTCAAATCTTTATAAAAATCGCACCCTAATTTGAAATCCAGTCAAAATTAATGATAAAAAATAATAAACGTGGGACTCACTTTAGTTAGCTAACCACCTCAGGTTAGCTAACTTAAACGCACCATTTAGGATAAAAGGATGGATCCCAAATCTTATTCCCTCTCTTCATTCTCTCTTCTCTCTTCGATCACTCTCTCCTCTTTCATGAAAATCTCAAAGCAGACATGACAGATTCTCACCAGAATCTTACAATATTCTTTTTTGTCTCAACAATTTATCTTTGTATTAAAGATAAGCGAAATAGAAAATGGTGTAGCCTTTTGTTATTATCGTATAGAGTAATCTAGGGTTTTATTTTTAATTTGGGTAAAGGGTGATTTGCATTTAGAAAAAGCTGGGAATGAAGATGGGCTCTACTTCAGAAATTAGTGGGGCATCTTTCAGTTCAACCACAAACCAAACAGGCGTATTTTGAAGGCACAATTAAGAAGCACATTTATACACCTCAAGGAGTCGATCAAATCCATGAAGTAGGTTTTATTGCTGTCCAAAATGGACGGATAGGGCAAATAATTGTAGGTTCTTCATGTGGCTTGATAATGATTACTCTCCAAGGGTTATTCAAGTCATGAATATGATTTATGGAAGGTTAGATGCTATAAAAGCTAAGATGCAAAAGGTGGAGGAGCAAAAATTAAAGCTAGAAATGGAGTTGAAGTCACTAGAACAAAAGTTGAGAATGAAGAAAGAGGCAGTGAAAGAAATGAATGCAAAAATGGAATTCTTAGCAGCAGAAAATTCCAACTCATCTAATTGCCTCCATATCCAAGTACAAAGGAAGAAAATATTTGTTAGATCTATTATTGGCACTTGTATTACCTTGATTTTGGGTTTATGGATTTAGAATTATTTCAAGAAGAATGTGAAATTGATGTTCTTGCGCTGATTAGTTTTGTTTAGGAGATAATTTCTAGGTATTCAATTGAAAGTTGATCTATTTTGTTTGGTTAGCACTATGTATAGATGCTAATAGTTGTAGCTTCTGCTGTTAATTGTAACATCTGTGAACATCTGTTGTTCTATAGAAAATGAAATCCAGTGTCATCTTGAATGTCCAAATCTATCTCTATTTAACTCAACATCATTAGAGCAATTAAATGATAAAAAAATAGAGAAAGAAAGAAATATAAGAAAGTAACTAAATATATTGCAAAAATTTTCAATTTTTACAAAGGCATTCATCCACAAACTAATGCCAAAATCACCTATAATATTGCCTAACTATACCAAAAAATGCGAAATATGTCCAACACATCAGTCATTGGGGGAAAACCAAAAACCGATTCCACCTTCTCTTTCTACTAGTGATAATCAAAAAGTTGCAGCTGACTCCAATTATAAAAATTCCTTGTGTCAACTTGAGCCAATATCTTCCTTTTACTATTAACAAAAATATTATAATATAAACTAACTAATTATGCAGCTTCAAATTCAATTATTGTGTCATTTCTTGGGAAGAAAAAGGTGGCTAACTAAGTTGACTTGAGTTAACCTTTCTCTTTTGTTCAACTAAGTTAGCATTATTTGACTTCTTTCTTCTTGGATTAATTTTTTTCCTTGCTGCAGCCTGTGTTGCATTTTTTCCACTAACAAACTGCACACATGTTTCATTTGGCATCTGAGAAGCAAAATTAGTCATTTAGAATATTAAATGAACACAATATATCATACAAAAGCTCCAATGTCCTTGTCTGACCTGCTGCGTCTCTTTTCTTATGACATAACTAACATCTGCTGCAGCCGGTGCAAAATAGAATGAAAGTTCAAAAAGCTACAACATATATAATTCTATGATCACCAAAGCATAATCACAAAAAGAATAATATATAATTACAATTTAAATCACTATTAAACAATAACATATGATCAAATCAAACAATGTTACATTAAATAAACAAAAAAAAAGTAGGATTTTTTGTACAAATGGCACTTACACGCATGGGGGCTCGAGGTGCTGGAAGCTCTTTAATCTTTGGACAACTTCTCTTATTGTGCTTATAATCCAAGCAGTGTTGGCACCGCACCTAAATATCATGCTCACCCACCTTACTAGAGTTGGATTTTTTAGGTTCTTCATCAGCTAACTTCATCCTTGCAGTTTTCCTTCTACCTGGTTTTTTCTTGTACTCTAGTGGAATGATGGATGATTCTGATACCAATTGATGCAGAACCCCAGGTTTATAGTCAAACTAAAACCCCAACATACAAATCAAAATTGAACATACACCAATAATAAATCCCCAACCTATGGAACCCCCAAACAATAATATATGGAAACGCCAATAATAAGTTGATTTAAAACAATAAGCACAACAATCACATTAGTATGCCCTTTATGAAAGCAATTCTTAATGCAAAAGCAAGAACAAAACTCATGAACTCACTTTCGAAGAAGTTGACCAAGCCCAAAGACTACTCTTAATCTGATTGATTATCAATGATCTACTTTACAATGAGAATAAGAAGGCTTTATATAGCCTTGGACAGCCCCTTAGATTTCCCAAGCTAAAAGGAAACTAATAGCTAATGGAAACAAACCCTAAACCCAATAAGAAAAAGAAAAACACATTTTTTATTTAAGCCCATTATAAAGAAAGCCCAAAAATATTAAATTAACCCATTCTAGCCCAAAAAGAAGTCCTAAACATTTAACCTAAACTAATGGTCGCCCAATTACATATGTTCAGTCTAATTATTTATTACAAAGCTAATTTGGCTCATTTATTGTCTTCTTTAGCTTTCAATGAAGAATGATGAATCAATCTCCTCTACAAATCTGCCCATGAATGTTGAAATAGCTTCCTTGAGCTTCTTTGATCTTGCTCGAGTGATTAGTCATTGAGGAAGTGTCAATTCATCCTTCTTCTTGTCTTGTTTAGATTATGCTGCCTTGATCATGCTCAAATCATTCCCTCCCCCTACGAAAGGATTTGTCCTCGAATCTGAATCAAAGACAAAGGAGACAAGTCAGCAATATTAAAAGTGGCACTAACACCATACTCACTTGGCAAGTTAATTTTGTATGCATTATTATTGATCCTTTCCAAAACTTGGAATGGCCCATCTTCCCTTGCATCATGCTTAGGCTTCCTCTTTTGCAAAAATCTTGAGGAAAAGTGAATCCAAACCTAATCTCCAGGTTCAATGATCATTTCTTTTCATCCTTTATTTGCTGTTTATGCATACAGCCTATTCTTTTGCTCAATCTGCTCACGTGCTTTATGGTGAATAGCTTTAGCTTTTTCTGCCTTCTCTACGCCATCTAAGTTAGTAAGCTTATTCAATTGTAAAGGCAACAATTCCAACACGATTAAAGGATTAAAACTATAAACAACCTCAAAAGGTGAATAACTTGTAGAAGAGTGTACTGCCCTATTATATGCAAACTCAGCAAATGGCAAACAATCTTCCCGAGTTTTCAAATTTGTACCAACAATAGCACGCAACATAATTCCTAAAGTCCTATTAACCACTTCAGTTTGGCCATCTGTTTGTGGATGACAAAGAGTAGAACACAAAATTTTAGTACCCAAATTTCCCCACAGAACACGCAAAAAATGACTTATAAACTTAGCATCATGATTAGAAATAATGGTTCTAGGTACACAATGCAAACGTACAACATTACCAAAGAATAAGTCAGCAATATTTGTTGCATCATCTGTTTTATGGCATGTAGTGAAATGGGCCGTTTTACTAAATTTGTCCACTGCAAGAAAAATGCTATCTCTACCTTTCATTGTCCCAGGCAATTCTAACATAAAATCCATGGAAATATGAGTTGAAGGTTTAGTAGGCACAGGCAAAGGTGTATACAAACCATGAGGCATGGTTTTAGATTTTGCATGCTTACAATCAATACGTGTAGAATAAACTTTTTCAACAAGTTTTCGCATGTTAGGCCAATAATAGTGTTCATGCAGCATATCCAAAGTCTTTTTTGCACACCAAAATGCCCCATCAAACCCCCACCATGTGATTCCCTAACAAGCAGCTCATGAATAGAACATATTGAAATACAAAGTTGTTTACCTTTAAAAAGATATTAATCATGCTTATAAAACTTATTAAAAGCTTCATTTTTACATGCTTTATACACCTCACCAAAATCAATATCATCAACATACTTTTCCTTTAAATGCTCAAAACCAAGTAATTTAGAACTAAGCAATGAAATTATTGCATATCTCCTAGAAAGTGCATCAACAACCACATTTTCTTTTCCTTGCTTGTATTTAATCACATATGGAAAAAGTTCTAAATATTCCATCCACTTAGCATGCTTTTGTTCAACTTAACCTGTCCTTTCAAGTACCTAAGCTATTGATGATCACTATGAATCATGAACTCTTTTGGCAACAAGTAATGTTCCCACACCTCAAGAGCTCTTAACAAGGCATAAAACTCCTTATCATAAGTGGAATAATTTAGGTTTCCTCCGCTCAGCTTCTCACTGAAGCATGTTCTGGGATGTCCTTCATGCATCAAAACAGCACCAATACTATCCTAGAAGCATCAGACACTCTACCTTTTACCAGTCTTTTTTTGTTTCTCACAATTGCACTTTAGAACTAGCCTTGACACAAAGGACACACCAAAAGCAATTGATAAGAAAATAATGATATCCTAACAAGAATGAAAGTTCAAGTCTAGAGGCAAAGGATCAAGATGAATAAAAGAATAGAAAATAGCAAATCAAAAGTAAAAAACATGTACTATAGATCAATTTTAAGTTCAACAAGGTGCAAAATGTTGAAGTTAGTGTAAAGGAACCAAAAATAGCAAGACACTTCAAAATCAGGTAATTGAGAGGAAAATAAAGCAATGACAAGACGGATGTACTAAACTGTAAAGTTTAATCAAATCCTAATGATATGACTAAACTCATGTTATGTATGACATAAAAGAACAATTCAACACAAGTAACAAGGAAAATTAACTCAAATAGCCTAAAAATCAACTAAGGTGTATTTATGTGTAGTGTAAGCCCAATTTGTGTTAAAAAGCCCCAAGAGTATCCCTGAAGGTAATTTAGCCTATATTATGTCAAATAGGTTTCTTTAGCAAATAACACAACCAAACAGCCCTTAAACAATGGTTTTTTTCCCCTTTATAGTATATAGTTCTTGCAAAAGCTTCATATGCAACTTTCTTTGAATTTTTTTTCTAATTTTTTAATTTTTTTATATAATAATCACGAAATCAGAAGCTAAAAAACATGAACTAAATTAAACTAATTGAAGAAGAACAACCCAATTCGAATTTGGATAGAAACCCAATTTATCCAACAAGAATAAAGCAATTAAAAGGACTGAAATTAATAAAATGAAATTAAGAACAAGATAAATAAAGAATTTACCTTAGTATATGCTCTGATACCAATTGATGCAGAACCCCAGGTTTATAGTCAAATCGAAACCCCAACACACAAATCAGAATTGAACATACATCAATAATAAATCCCAAAACAATAATGTATGGAAACGCCAATAATAAGTTGATTTAAAATAATAAGAACAACAATCACATAAATATTTCCTTTATGAAAGTAGTTCTTAATGCAAAAGTAAGAACAAAACTCATGAACTCACTTTGGAAGAAATTGGCCAAGCTAAGAGACTACTTTCAATCTGATTGATTATGAATGATCTACTTTATAATGAGAATAAGAAGGCTCTATATAGCCTTGGACAACTTCTTAGATTTTCCAAGCTAAAAGGAAACTAATAACCAATGGAAACAAGCCCTAACCCAATAAGAAAAAGCAAAACACATTTTTTACTTAAGCCCATTATAAAGAAAGCCCAAAAATAGTAAATTAACCCATTCTAGCCTAAAAATAAGTCCTAAACATTTAACCCAAACAAGCCTAATTATTTATGACAAAGTTATTTAGACATGGATTATGACCTATTTGTGAATTAGGCCCAAATCTGCCTGAAATGTCTTCTTTAGCTGTCAATGAAGAATGATTATCAATCTCCTCTACAAATCTGCCCATGAATGCTTGAATAGCTGTGATGTCTTGATCATGCTCATATCATTAGGCCATATCTCTTCTCCATTCAAAGGGGCAAGACCATGTTTGTATGTCTTAATGTAATAATCTTTCTTTAAGTAATCATCCACATAATCCAACACTTCATATCTCATGTAGTGAATGCATGAAATGGCATGACTGAAATGGACTCCAGAGAGTTGCCAAGAGTAATTCCTTTGTGAGAGGGATACCACAAAGGAATTTCCACCATCTTTGACTTGGAAGGTATCACCATCAGAAGGACTTCGCAAACATTCTGAAGTGAACATTTTGTTAATTTCTTTTTTTTTTTCCTTATTCTTCCTCCAACCCCATCTTTCCATTTCTTCTCTTGTGTCTCCTTGAAATAGTTTCTTATCATTAAGGATATCCTTATTTTTTCAAACATCATGATGAAATGCATAGTTCTTGCTTTAGCGATGTATCCATTGAAGGTCTCTACAATGTTGTTTGTAACATCATCAACTTTAGGAAAAGTGGATAAAAATGCTTTACAAAACTTGGTGTTATCCCTCTTTAAAAAATTATCAGCTACTTCTGCATTAAGCTCCTTCAATTCTGAGTTTTTTTTATCAAATTCAGCCTCCTAAGTAGAATGCACAATTGCCCAAAAACATTGCTTTCACCCTTCTCCTCTATGCATTTTCTTCTAGTTGGCATGAATGTGGACTGCACAGTTGCATAAGGAACAAGCTCTTTAATGGCATTCTCCATACCCTTGTCAAACAAAAGAGAACACAAGCTCAAACATTTTAAGAAAAATGGACATAAAATTTGAATAAACGAAACTAATATTACAAAATTTTACCTTATGTTGGTCACTCACAATGGTGATTCTAACACCATTTGTAACTCCTAGGTCCTCAAAAAGCAAATTTAGAAACCAAGTCCAACTAGCCTCCTCTCTTTCCACAACAGCTCATGCAGCTGGATCCATTTGATTGTTGGCATCTTTGCCAATTACACTAAGTAATTATCCTTCGAGCATTGTTTTTTAAAAAATAACCATCAATAAATATACATGGTTTACAACCCTCTTTGTAGCCTTTTCTCAAAGCCGAGAATCCAATGTATAACCTTCGAAACACAATTGGGCCCCTACTTCCATTCTCTTTTGCAAAATAAATGTCCCCTCCTTGTCAACTCTTCTTAGCTATGCTATGTAAGATGTAACACCCGCCGCCTGATCTCGAAAGACCCGACGGTGGATGCCACATTCGGTGCCGGAGGCACCGTCCTAACCTACATATAAACCATACAATCATATTATGAATTAGAAGTTTAAGCCAAGTAAGAAATATTTTGTTTTGAAAATATTTGGGACGAGTCCTACAGAAACTCAAAAGTTCCCTAAAAATAAAGTTTCCAAAAATATGAATACAAACACTCCAAATACCAACTCCAAACCCATCAAACTCCAATAACAACACAATAATAAATTTCTATCATTTCATATTCTCAAAACATTATAATATCTCATTTAAACATATCAACTTCTAATGTTCTAACCATTAAATAAGTCCAAGTTTATCTCCCAATATATATACACCAAAATAATTTACAATAACATGCTAAAGTGATAAATTAAATAATACAGTCTCCAAAAATGTAATACTTATACATGCCATAATTCTTAGTTATAAAAAAAATATTAAGTAACTACCAAAATATCTCTTCAACTCTGATGCTACTCTTCAGGCCTTTAAGTAGCATGCACAATCTCCAACCTGCGCGTGATAAAATCAATGCGCTAAGTATAAAACTCAGTGGTGCTCATAAAACACATCCAACCAATGTTGTGATGACAACAGACTTAAAAATCATTTATATACATAAAATCATTCAATTTGAACATGTATTACATATGTACACCAACACATCATGCTTTAAAAATTCATTTGATATCATAGGATATCATAAATGGACGTTCAATGGTAACAACAAGAAGTTATTAACATAATGTGAATCTCATTTATTTCACTTCCTTTAAAATATTTTACAAGGGCTCACATTACAAGCTCTAGGAGGAAAAAGACAGCACGATTGGAAATAGTTTTCATAGCTTATTTTCAATAATGGGCCTTAGGTCGCCAACCTTATTTCATAAAACATATAAGAGGCGCGTCCCGCACCTAACATTTTAAGAAGGATTACTTCACGTGCCTAGCATATGATCATAAGCTTCTTATCATAATGGCATCAAATGCCCTGAGCATGCTCATCATAACATTCAAGATTCAAAACAACATCAAATCATTGCATCAAATCCACACCAAGTATATTAGAGGGCCTCAAAAACATTTCTCATAAAAATTCATTGTTTCTTTAGTCTTTCTTCATAATTTAAAAACTTAATTTTACACTAAGAGTAATTCATTAAAATAATAAAAACTTAATTTAAACTTAAGTAATTCATAAAAATTCTCATACTTAAACAAAATGACTTAACATAGAAAAATTCCAGCATAAAAATGACATTGACCCTTGCTGTGTTTTTAACACATAACTTGAGTTATGGGTCTCCAAATTAAATGAAATCAGATTCATTAGAAAGCTAAGACAAAAAGCCTACAAATGTTATGAAGGGATCACAGCCCAGATCAATATGGAAAATAACAAAACAAAGCTAGGAACACAAACTAACAGACCGGACCTGATTCAGCAGAACCAAGTCTATTTTTTATTGAATTCCTACTAAACCAAATACTCAAATTAAACCAATCCAGAACGAGAGAATTCTCAAGACACAGGGAAACAACCTTTATGAAGAACTCAGAGGAAAAAACAAACTTTTTATTGAAGAACTCAGAACCTTAATCTTGTCATTATTTAATTAGTGGTCAAAATAATGGGCACCTCAAAATTCAGTTTGATGCATTTTGTGGCTCGACAACAAACAGAGTCAAGGTTGGTGTTTCAGCCATAAGTTGAGTTTATTTATATCTCCAAATTGACACAAGAGGATGGGGTTGGAAGGATATAAAGGAGGAAGGATAGAACCTACAACTTTTTATGAAGGACTCAGGGACACAAAATGGAAAAACTATAAAGAGATCAAAAAAAATGGTCCTTAAATCTCACTCAATAACCCCGTTTTTCCCAAATTCAGTTTATACTTTTTAGCCATGAAAGGATAACACATGAACAACAAAGATACAAAGGTAGAGAAATGTCTACACAACAAACATAAATACTCATCACCACATCACCCAAGAGCATGTAATTTTGCAAAAAAGCCAAAAATTTCAACAAAATCAATCATTTCCATAAATACAAAATCCCAAAATATCCACATAATAGCATAAAAGGCAACCCCAAAATCCAAAAATTTTGGGAGTAAGGTTAAGTGTTATGAAAACACCTAACCTTCAAACAAGCCTTTAAAACAAGGCTTTAATATCAAAAAGCTTTCTCAAGCTTTGGTCTTGCCCTTATTTTGTTAGGAAGCCCTCTCCACCCTCTACCATGTAAGAGAAAGAAACTCAAAAATCAAACAAAGACAACTCAAAGACTAGCGCGAAAAAACAAAAAAGATATAATTATAAAAGAGGCAGGTAAGTAATGGGGAGCCATGATTAAAGCCATGTATTATACTAAAAGAACAACTCCTAAACCCAAAAAATAATTGAGAGATTATTTCATAAAAATCACTTACTTGATCCAAGTAGGGGGAAAAAATCACCAAATTTTCCTTGCAAAAAATATTAGTCACCAAAAAATGACTTCTCTAGCTTCACTCTCTAAAAGATTTAGTACCTTAAAATCAAGTTGGGAAGGGGGTGAATTGGATGTGTTACTTAAGTTAAAAGAATTGAAAGAAAGAAAATGAAGAAGAAAGAAGAAGAAGAAAGAGAAGGGAGGGGAAGGAGGACGTGTAGAAAAAGGAGAAGAAGCGACAAACTTGTTGCTCAATTAAATTTGCCTTCATAGTTTGCTTTTATCTTAGATAAAGGCACAACTAAGGGTTATTTTTGGTTCCTTTCTTCTTTAAATTGGAGGTCTTGTTTTGGTCTTCTCCAAAAGTATTCTCCAATAGTAAATTCCTCAAAATTATTAATTTTTATCTCCACAAAAACTCTCTGCAGATTTTCCCTCCATAAAAAATAATTGCTCAAATCTTTCCTTACTTTCAATTAATAACACCCAATAATTTCACTATTCACTAATTAATCTAAATTCTCCAAAATGTTCCCCTTACTTTTACTTCTACCATTAAAAATCATGCAATGACCATCCCTCCTCAAGAAAATGTTAAAATAAAATATGAAACAACGATAAATAGTAAATTTCCGCGACAAAAAATAATACCAACTTCCAGACCGGTGGGTACTAATCACAGGACCGGTTAAACTACTATTGAAACACAGGAAAAAATGGGGGCGAATTTTTCCGGACCAAAAATAATACCAACTTCCAGACCGGTGGTACTATTCACAGACCGGTAAACTACTATTGAAACACAGGAAAAATGGGGCTTTACATAAGACCTCAATTTCCCGTAGTGTGCCTCTAGAGACCCTGTTACCTTTGTCATAGCTTTAGCCCTCGCTCTATAACACAGTTGCCTATTAACTGTAACAACATACTTTTCATTCATGTCCGCTATCATCTTATCCATACCATAAGAAGGATCTTTTCTTATTTTTCTTAAGAATTCTCTCGCAAGAAACTCAGAATTTTCTTGTCGGTTTGTCAGTGACCTAGAACACTTGTGTTCTTCTTGATATGTCTTGATTACCCATGACTTGTCCTTTCCTTGGGTTCTTGCATATAGTCTCCAAGGATAAGATCCAAAGCATCTATAATCAACCTTATGTCTTGGTTCTTAATAGGAAGTTGCTCACGAATGGGGAGCGTTACAGGCTCCACCTTAGTATTGATCCTTATTGTGCCATTTGTGCAGGTCTGGTGGAGGACGAGTTACATGTCCTACGTGATTGTTTCTCCGTGAAGTAGCTGTGGGTTAACCTTCAAGTTCTTGTTTCTGACCATTTCTTCAATGTGGTTGCTTCCCTCGAGGATTGGTTTACACAAATCTTTCTCGTAATGTTTTGCATGTCTCAGGGGTCCTTTGGAGCACAGTCTTTGTTGTCTGTTGCTGGAAGATTTGGGCAAGGAGAAATAAGTGGATTTCTGGCGATGAGCGCATTTCCATTTATGGGACATTACAAGATATTATGTCATTGGCTTCTACTATTCATGAGCCAAATTGTATATGTCTGAGTATGGCGATCCCGCAGCATATTTAGGATTGGTCAATGATTTTCTGGCAGCCACCTGTTCTTCCCTTTTGTAAGTTGAATATTGATGCTTTGTTCATTGGTCAGAGAGCTTATGGAGGTGGTCTGCTCCGAACCATGAAGGTAAATGGCTCGCAAGTTTTTGTTTCTAATTTTGGTTCGTGCTCGGTCCTCAACGCTGAGCTGTGGGGGATGCTAGAGGGCTTGTATCTAGCTAAGGGCCAGGGTGTATCTCATCTTCTTATTGAGTGCGATAACACAGTCGCAGTCCAGTTAAAGAGGCTTGTATTCTTAAGCTAAGGGCCAGGGTGTATCTCATCTCTTTCTTAATTGAGTGCGATAACACAGTCCGCAAGGTCCAGTTAGTTCAGGGCCAAACTCAGTCCTCTGGTCATGTTTGTTCAAAACTGGTTTGCTTGGCAAATTCAAAACATTTCTCAAACAAAGTGATCAGGTAATGTCGCCGTTTGTTCATGTTTTACAGGGAAAATGCCAAATGGGTGCAGACTAGTTGTCAAAGTTTGGGCAGAAGTTTTCCTTTTTGGATCTCAATTTTTCTGGCAAGATCCTCCCAATTGACCCATTCTGGTCAAATGGGATTTTACAGGGAAGCCAACTGGTGTGCAGACTAGTTGTCAAAGTTTGCAGGAAGTTTTCCTTTTGGATCTCATTTTCTGCAAGATCCTCCCAATGGACCATGTCAATGGATTATGCATGATTCTATAGAGGTAGCCTATCCTAGGCTTTGTATCTCTACTTAGAACTGTAGCTCTCCTTTTCTTTTTTTTTTTTTTAGAAAAAAACAAACTGTAACAAATCAAAATATATATAATAGTCAAGAAAAGGAGAGAATTCAATTATAATAATTAATAAAAATTATATATTACATAATCTTCATTTCCGCCTAAAAAATAATATATGTCTTGACTTGAGAGGTTATGTATTCCATGGTTCCGTAGAAGAAATCTTTTTTCTTTAGGCTCAAAAGAGTCTAAAAAAACATATCTAAATTCATTAAACAATCTATTTATATTAGTCAAAATGAAATAAACTCATTGTGGAATTAGTATAAATAATTAATTACGATTCGGGTTTATTTCTTATATAAGTAGGAATACCTTCTTTAATTATTTTTACCAAGTTTTTATTTTTTTATTTTTTATGCTTTAATTTTTCAAATAATAAAATTAAAATATTTAACAATATTTTTATCATCTTTAAATTCAATAGAGTATCTTAGTCACCCAACGTTCCCTTTCCTATTCCTACTTTTATATATTATTATTATTATTATTATAGAGTAAAATTCCTAATTTAAATATAAATAGAAACTCTTTTAATTAATATAATAAGAATATCTTTTATTCTTAAGTGAAATAATTTTACCTTAAAAAATCAATCTAGAGTCTTGTTATAAAATAATTTGTTTAATTTTCAATTAATGTTGTAATTTTTTAATTGAGAAGTTTTATTAATAATTAAAAGTCTTTTGAATTAAAATTAAAAAAATTCAAATTGAAATAAACAGTTTATACAAATTAAATTAGCAATAAATTTATTATCAAAATAAACCAATCATTATTAGTTTTGGCTTATTTTTTCTTAAAACCCATCATTATTAGTTGCTATTATTTCCTAATTTGAGATCCAAATAAGTGTACGAATTATTAGTTTTTATTTTGACTATTTAATTTTAATTTTATTAGTGAAGAATATGATTGGATTCACCCAAATCAATTATAAACTATTTTAATTATCAATTATCAAAAACTAATAATATCTTTAAGGAATGTATTTTCATCTAAGTTATTAGTTTATTCAATTAAAGAATATATTTTTTTATTTTTTTAACCAATAAAATCAAAATCCTTAAATATATTATATTCTTCATATCATAATATATACCTTACATATTATATAATATAATTTCTTATTTTATCAGGTAGAATTTAAATTTAAGTAGGAAATTAATATGGCCAATCAAAAATTAGAATGTCTTTATTTTTCAACCAATCAAATTAAAAGTTTTAATAACATTTTTGTCAATTTATAAACTTAGTAGGGGCGTTTGAGAAAACCAATGTTCCCTATTCGTATTCTTATATAAATACTATAGTAGATAGATTATAAATAAATGAACGAAGAACAAAAACAAACTCACAATTCTATAATTAAAGAAAAAAAAAATTATCAATTCATGCAATGAAATTATACTTAGCGCAAAAAAAGATATTGTTCAAACTCAATAATTCAAAATTGACAAAAACTTGATATAATAATTTTTTATAGTCAAAAGAAATAAATACTTGATGGTCAAAAGCAATTAAAACTAAACGTATATAAATGACAAAAAACTTGATATAATCAATTTTTTTATAGTCCAAAAAGAAATAATACTTGATGGTCAAAAGCAATTTTTAAAAACTAAGACGTATTTTATATGATGGTATTTTGATGAGAACAACTTCCTAATTAGAATGTTAGGGAATTAATTTCTAACATTTTACAAAATAATCAAAAAATAAAAATTAATTAGTTGTCATAATTTAAAATGGTACTAAACTTCTTTAAAAATACACATTCTTAATATTAGAATAGTGGAATTTCCACCACATGGTGTTTTTAAATTTATAAATAAACTAAGAGAAATACATAAAGTGGTGTTCAAAATTTTGTAACTGAAGAATGTATACTAACTAAATTATTCCTAAGGCTAAATCCATTAAAAAAATGACCCCTAAACTTTTGCAGGTAGTTTTATATCGTTATCTGAATTCTGAATATTTTTTTCTTCTTAGTATCCAAAAAAACTTTTAATCTTAGTTACAATACAAACATTTTAATTTCAAATTATACTTCAATTTAGAATTGAATAATATGTTATTTTTTGTAGGGGACCCAGTCTTAATCTTTTCCCCAACACTACGCTCATTTTTTCCACCACCCACTGGTTTATAAAGATTAAAAATAAATATTATATTTTAATTTATATTATAAATATATAAAATAAAATAAAAATATTTACAAGCTATTATTACCTTAAACTAGAAATAATTTTTTTAATTTATTTAATGCTTGACCCACAAATAAATGATTTTTCCTAAAAAGGTTAAAATGACGTCGTTACTGAATAAAAATCTATATTTATATAAATATTAAAATAAAAAATAAGCTATTCATCTTAAAATAAAATAATTTTTTATTTATTTAATCTTGACCACAAATAATGATTTCCTAAAAGTAAAATGACGTCGTACTGAATAAAATCTATTTTTATAAAGATTTAACCTGAGTATAAACAAAATTTCATGCTTAAAAATAGCAAAATAAAAACTTAACCTAATATTTTATGCTTAAAACTAACTAAAATTTATTATTTTACTTAGATTTTTAAGAATTTGAATTCCTAACCAATATTAATTAGGGCCTTGCTAAACAGTAGATTTTTAGTTAACCTGACTATAAGAGAGAGTATAGGTCCAACGAAAATAATATTTTATTTATTAAATTAGATACGATTTGAAATTTGAATGCCATTATAACTAAAATTGAAGTTCGGAGTACGAGGAGAAGAAAGTTGGATTTAGAGTCCAATTAAAACTACCTGCAAAGTTTATGGTATTTTTAATGATTTAGCCAATTTGTAATAGAGAGAGTTAAGATTATACTTACTGCAATAAGAAGACATGATTGTAAATTCAGTAATTCTAAATTATTGATATAATAATTATTGATAGTAAAAAGGAACAAATTATTGATAGTGAAAATGAACAAATTCTTTATAGTTAAAAGCAATTAAAACTAAACATATATAAAGTGATATGATAAGATAAATTTCTGATTAGAATGAGATTAAATTTATAATATTAATATAATAAAAATAATAAATTGATATCATAATCAGAATATCATTGGATTAAACTTTCCAATAGAGTTTAGATTTGAATAGAAAATTAATATAACCAATCAAAATTAAACCAATCAAAATAAAATTTTCAAAACCAATAAAATATAAGTCATCAATGATATTATTGACAATTTATAAACTTAGCAAGGGCATTTTAGGAACCCAATATTCTCTATTCACCCTTATATATATTATCTCTATTCACCCTTTATATATATACATTACACCACACCACCACTAGTCTTTTTATGGACGTTACATTATTACAGTTGATTTGTTTATGCTCGTTATATACTTATTTTTGTTATAAAAACTCTTTTATTATGCTCGTTATATACTTATTTTGTAAAACTCTTTTAATTTTTTTATCTATATAATATTAAAACATAAGTTTTTGTTTAGATTAAAATAAATATAATTGGTTTATTTTTATTAAATTTTATCGTATAAGCTACTTGTAATGTTATTTCTTATATACTTAATTTATTTTTATATAATGAAAGTCGTCTCAAAATAAACTTCAACCCCATCCCTAATCCTAATCATTCAGTCCCCAATTTATGAATGCAGATTCTTAAAACCTTAACAGGTGCCCCCAAAAAAAAAAAAAATCAAGGCATCTCTCATCTCTAACCTCAAATCAATATCTCTATACAAAGGTTAAAAAAAAAAAAAGATATGCAAAGATGATCTAAATTGATAATGATAATCACTTTGCTGTAGTGGCAGTATTATTTACCTAGTGCATTAGAGGAAGGAATACATGCATATATACACAAAATCTTGAAACTTCAAAAAGTGACAAAAACAGAAATATATAGTTCTAATTTTTCTTCCAATTTCATAAACACTATTTTCTTTCAAGCCAAATAGATTTAGAATTTTAAAAAAAATATTAAGAAAATTAAAAATACTTAATCATCAGGGAAGAGAGATATAAATCTCTTACTAAATTAAAGTGATAGTAGTTAAAAATTAATTCAGTAATGAAAAGTAAAATAAAAAAATAAAAAATTAATATTAAATTTAAATTCAGTAATGAAAAGTAAAAATAAAAAAATAAAAAAATTAATATTAAGAATAAAACTCTTTTCATTAACGTCAAAAGCAATTTTATTAATAAGGAAACAAATTATAATTAAAAAATTACCAATTTGAATTTTAAAAATTAACCCCTCCTTCAACTGGAAATGTTCATTTTAATTTGCTGAAAATTAATGAGCTAATGGAAGTTTAAATTCACTGAAAATTACACAAGTTGAGTAAATCGTTACAGATTAGTTAGGATCTGCTCATTACTTAGTTAATTGAGGTTTATTTCCAAAATATTTTATTTTTTTATTATTTTTAACATTATTTAAAATTTTAAAATAAAATAAAAATTAAGTTACTAAATTGTTATGAAAAAATTACATAAAAAAAAAACGTTTTTCTATCCTCTCCAAAGAAAACTTTCCAAAATTAAACCTTCAATTTTCTTTTACAACCATACAAAAAAAAAATATTTGGTTTTCTTTTTTATCTCTCTTCCTAAATTAAAATATTATGATATTTCTATTGAAAATTTATTGTTAAAAATTTATATTCAATTTTTTAAAAAAACCATATTGTGCATTAAAGAAAAAAGAATTAAATTTAAAAAAATTAAATAATAACACTCTCTTATTTTTTTATCTCTCTCCTAAATAAAAGATTTTAAATATTAATCCATAAATAAATCCAAATATTTTAAAAAATAAAATACTAAAGGAAATTTTCAAATGTCGTCATGTATCTCTCACACACATATATATTATTAAAAATAAATTTTTTAAAAAGATTAAATTTAAATTTTGGAAATTCTTAATATCTATATGTTAATTAATAAAAAAAAAATTACATAAAAGAAAACATTCTATTCTCTCCAATAGTCCCTCAATTTCCCTCCCAATCATACAAAAAAAAAAAAAAAAAAAAAACGACGACATATAGGTTTTGTGCTTTTTTATCTTCTTCTCAATAAATAAAATATTATATATTTATTCAATTTTGGAAAAATTTTTCTTTTTTAAAAAAAAAGATATAATATCCAATTCAAATTATATTAACATAACAAAGTATATATTTATATATATATATATATATATATAGTATTATATATTATATATATATAATATATATAATTAATATTATATATATATATATATATATATATATATATATGAATATTGACTTTTTTTCTTTTCTTATCTCTCCCCCTAAATAAATATTTTATTAAATTATTAATCAAATTATTTAAAAAAATAAATAATAAAATTTTTTAAAAAAAGTTCATTTATCATACTATATCTTATTAAAAAAATAAATTTAAAAGAATTTTGTTAAAACCTTTAAAACTTTTGAATGAATGAAATCTTAAATTATCTATATGTACTTATTTAAAAAAAGTATTTTTTTTAATTAAAATTATATCAATCAAAAATTAATAAAAAATTTTGAAATTCTTAATTATCTATATGTACTTATTTAAAAAGTATTTTTTATAAATTATATCCAATCAATTAATAAACTTTAATTTTTTAATTGACTATAACTAATGCTATTTTAGATATTTCAAATTTTATTAAGGGAGATATCGAAAATCTCATTATTTCCCCATATTCCACATTATATATAGTATAGATAGAAATTATATATTATAATCAATAGTTTTTATTAATATAGGTGAAAATTAAAAGTTTTATTCATTAATAAATATATTTTTATGAAACTAATTCACGAAGGATCACAGTGGTGAAAGTTTCTAATATTACATAGTTTTAATCTATCAATAAAATTAAAAATTTTTTAATTAAAATGTAATTAAATTGTCCTTAATTATATTTTTAATCAACCAATAAAATACTAATAAAATTAAAAGTTTTCTAATGAGAATAGAACTAAATTATCATTAATTATAATTTTAATCAATTAATAAAATTAAAAATATAGGGTGTTTTCGGAAAACCCAATGTTCCCATTTGTTTGGCCTTATATATAATATATATATATATATATATATTAATATTATAATATATAATATATAATGCTAGATATGTGGACCATATAATTGTTATAAATTATTTTTGACCATATATAGAATGCTGGATATATGGACCGAACCGGCACTAAGTCCAGATAAACTTAAGGCCCCCGAGACCCGTGGTAACCCTAACACATAAAATCCACACTCGTCAACCGGATTTCTAGGAACAGCAAACCCATATTCCTGGCCCAACTTCAACATCTCAAATCAGTTTATGATTTGGGCCTGTTTATAATACACCTTATTTATAAAATGAGCTATTGGTTCATATATGCATTAAAATAAATAATTAAAAACGTTCACAAGTTAAGATATTGATATTAATACATTATGAGAGACATATAAGTCCTATAACTGCGGAATTTACTAATAGCTAGAAGTAGTGAAGTTCTTACATATGATAATACATAAATTATTTATTACAAAAACTAGAAATTTACTTCTATAGCCCTGCAGAGAAGATTGCAGAGCTTTAATCGAATCGATAGGAACTATACTTCCTGACAAGTTAAATAATAAAAAGAGTGAGTTTTATAATGAATAATAATTATTGCATACACAAACATTCACACAATCATAAATATTAACACCTCCACATATTCACATCACATGGAAATTGGTCTATGGCGTCACTAAAACCCCCGATGAGTCGTCCTCCCACTTGGCCCGTCCTCTCATGACATGTGTACCAGGGAGCCGATCCCCCATGCATGGTTGACCGGTCTAATCCTCACTTGACTAGCCTTTCATTTTTTTATACTCTCTTTTCTTTCCATACCAACAAGAGGCCACCCTGTGGTTTTCCATATAATCCATATCATCAGATGGACATGGGGTCGCCGATCTCCCCATACGTAACTAACGGTATCGAAGACCGCCCTCACAAACCCATGGTGACCCACTTCATCCCAATTCCACACAACAAGGCATAGCAATATCACAACACAAATAATCAAATAAATCAAATAATGCAATTAAATGCAGCATATTAAGTAATAAACACTATCATGCAAAGTGCATAAACATTCATTCATATACCAATTCAAATAAATACAAGGGTATTAAATAATAAAATAATATAATAATTGGTTCTTCAAAAATAAATAAATAAATAAATAATAAAAATTAATACAGAACTTTATTTTAAATATATCGAGTTAAAGAATTAATCTAAATAAACTTATTAACTTAATTATTAACTATGATTAGCCTAGATTGTTTCAAAATTTTGGTAGGACCTCTCCTAAAATTTGATTAAACTACAATTCAATAATAAATTCTCAAAGCCCATCCATCGGGCCATTCACAACAGCTAATCCCATCCGCCATATCCATTATTCATCAATCATACCTCATCTACCATCTTTGTAACTCAATATCCACTATTGTACCATAGGTTAATACATTCTTTAACTAACAACTAAATTGCAAATTAATAAAGAAAACCAAGTGCTTATTATTGATTCATGATTCACACTTAGAGATAATAGGGTCCAGTATCATACATAAAGAGCTAAACATCCCTATCTTAAATCATATCTTAAATTCACCACAATAATCAATTCTGGTTAATATAAATTATCGATTATCTAATTAGTTGACTAAGTCTTTCTAAGGTCACGGTAATTATTGCTTTACGTAACGATTTAGGGATTTAATTAAGTCGAATAGTGATTTTAATCACATATCCACAATCTACGAACTAATTCCTACATTTTGAGTTTAAGAATTTTTTGGACACTGGAAACCTTCGTAGGCCACCTTAATCACTGCCGCCCATGGTGACCGAAGAGTGGCAGTACCGGATTTCACGTTTCTCTACACCAAGTTGTTTCAAATTTCATGAAGCTCACAAATACCCTATCAATTTCTATAATTCATGCCCTAATCTAATATAATCACAATTTCTCACAGTTAAGTTTCAAATTCTCTAAAACTCCAAATTAATTCACCAAACTTCAAAACCTAATATTTCAAAGACTTCATTAAACCTATCTGTTCGAAATCAAACTAAATAATCAACTAAATTACCCAATAAATTTAAATTTGGATTTTATACAAAAAAATGAGGAACTAGGTCTTAGAGCGTACCAATCGAAAATCGGACGACGATTTCACAGTCCACGCGAGGAGAAGATGATTTTGCCTCTTGGGGTCTCGTCGGAGACTCGCTGGCCTCCACGGTGACCAGTAAATTGATTTTTTACCAGAACTGTGTGATTCATACATCCCTAGACTCGAAATTTCATAGGGAGCTCGATTTTGTCGTCCATTTATTGAGCCAGTGGCTAGTTTGGCCGGAATAGGCATCAACAATCACTTCTATTCATCCCGTTGGAGATCCATTCAGCTTGAAGAAAGGCTGGAATCGAGTTCAGTGATAGGAGAGTAGCATTTCTACACCGGTCCCATCGACTGGGACTCCCCGAAAGTTAGGAAAAGAGTCGGCGAAGGTCAGCAATGCCATTGGAGAGACAGAGCGCTGATTTGCCTAAGTCAAGTTCCATCGATGACAAGAGACGCCAAGACTGAGATAGTCGATGTCTAGGGAGTCGACCGCCACTTAGTAGCCAGAAACTAGATTAGGAGAAGGGAGAGAGCCTCAGGTAGGTGGTGCCGAAGAAGAAAGGAAGAAGAAGAAGAAAAGAAAAGGAAAAAAAAAAGGGTTTCTAGACTATTTCAGTTTTATTCGAACTGGTTTTGTCCAATTCAGTGATTGACTCGATTTTTGCCTAGTTTACGGGTTTTCACCTGGTTTTTCAAAAATTCAAACTGGTTTACAGGTCTAGTTTAACAATAATAAAATATTTTTCACTGAATTTCATTGGCTAGAATTTATGATTACATTTTTAATTGAAAAATTTTTGAAAAATATTTTCCGGGTTGTTTCAGCCTCCTCCCTTATAAAAATTCGTCCTTGAATTTTAAAAAATATGATAAGGTAGGGAATGTACCATAAGCAAGGAGCATATAAAGATATTAACATAAATATCATCACTTGATTGACATCGAAGAATAAGAATAAATGGAGGAGAGGTTTCATGATAACCCAAACCTTGAAACTCGCAAACAAGATTCCATCATATTCAGAATGAATTTCGTTCAACCATCTATAACATCAATTGCCACATGATTAAAACTCACAAGAAACTTATGCCTATTACCTTAACCACTAATTGCTATCATCAGTCAGCCACTAAAATCTTAAAAAAATCTTTCTTTGATAAAACCTTCCAATAAAACCGGGTTTAGCAGTAAAATGCATAATATATATATTTTTCTCAAGATTATTTAATTCTATTTGAAAATTTTAAAATTTATTAAATACCCCTCCATGAAGACCATGTTCCAATAAAGTTGAAAGTAAATAAAGCTAATGTTAAAAAAAAAAGCTTTTTCCATAAATCTAACCAAAACACGTATTTTATATTTATGAAGACCAAACACATAATTTACAAAAAGTAAAACAACTAAAACTTGATTTATTTATAATAATAAGAATTTACTGATTTAATTCACATATACTACTATTAAGACTCTTCTTGATCAAAAATTTGAAAACTATTACTTTAATTCAAAATTTCAAGAAAAATCATCTTTATAACTTTCATTGTCTATAGTATCACAGGGCGATTTGAGCTCGCTCTCTTGGTCCCTATTTATACAAGTCCTATTCTCCCTAATATTCTTACCATATATCAATTCAACTATTAGATGGCTCATGGACTTTAAGGACCTCACTGCACTCCATAGCTATCTTATCTCTATGGAGATTTTACTGCTTTCTACTTAACCATCAATTTCTCTCAAATACTTAATCTCTCAAGTTATCCCAAAACTTGTCATTAATATTTAACCTTCATAATGACATCTTTTGCTAATTCACCTATTAGCTCTCTCAACTCTTTTTCTTTTTAATAACCTTCCATTCCACCTATGCTGCTTATTAGTCCATCCTAAGGATGTTAGAGTACTCTTATTAATTATTTGGTTTTTCGTTTCTACTAATCATCGTAACATGATTATCAATTATCAGTTTTCAGCCTTCAACTTATTACCTACCCTAAATATTCACTGTTTAACCTTGATAGGTGTCATTTTTACAGTATTTTTAAATATGTTTTTTATTTGGAATTTTAGTAATTTTATCACTAATTAATTTTTTACTCGTTTTAATTATAATTTTGTCAAAGCTTCCTTGAACAATATCCACTTATCTAAAGAAATTTGCAGGTGGTTTGGGCACAGAGAAAGAAACATTTATTAAAGCAAAACCACTCAGGCTCTTAGCACTCCCAAGCCCGTGGCACTTAGCACGCCCATGCTAAACTTAAGGAAATCAAGTGGGAGACTCAGACTCTAGGCATGGCTAAGCCCGTGCTATATATACACGCCCGTGCCTAAAAGACCGTGCCTAAAAGGACCTCAGGGCGTGCTTGCCTAGCACGCCTGTGATGCAATTTATCTTGGAAAGTAAGAGCCTAGCACGCCCTGCCCGTGCTATGGCTCACGCCCATGCCACAAGTACTCCTCTGAGCATGTTGCAGGGCACGGCCTGCGCTGAATCATTCATAGACTCAGACTCTAGCACGCCCAAGCCGTGCTATCTGGCATGCCAGTGCTACGAAGGCAAAACTGTCTTGAATAAAAAATGCAAGCCAGTCTTTTTAACGTACATGGGACCACCTCAGATATTTTCCTAAGAGAGAAGAGTCCTAACTAAGAAGAAATCCAAAGCCTAAACAGTTTATGATTGTTGACGCGTGTTTTTATGCCCCCGCCTAATCCAATGATGATATAAGGATGCGGAATAGGGAATCACGGTCAACCAGAAGTGTTTTTAAACCAAAATTTGATTTAAAACTGTTCAAAGAGTCTGACCTGCGTTAGGGTTGGTCACGCAAAGCTTCGCCTGGTGCGGCACTAGTAGTACGTCACGCAACCTAAACCAGGTGACATCACTTGGACAGGGCCCGTGTCCGTGTAACGGTCTGCACTGTTTGTATGGATACGCGGCAACTGTATGAAAAGTAAGCTGCGTCACGCAGCTCGCGGGTCCGTCACGCAGCTGATGCCTACATGACACAACTTTGTTCTGTTGCCCTACCCATATAAATACAACATTTTCATTTTTAAACAGGACTTCTTTCACTTTTCTCTAGACTTTGGCATTTTTTTAGACTTAGAGAAATCTTATTGCGGCTAGGGTTTTCCCCAAGAACTCTAGTGAGTAACCTTGAGGAAGATAAAGCTATTAGAGATATAGATTGAAACTTAAAAAACCAAAAGTCATAAAAAGAGGAAAAAGAGAGAAAAGAAGAAAAGAAAAGTTTTATTGTTGAAACTTGTACTACAACGGCTTCTGGGATCGTGGGAGTTCATTTCTAAATCATCCTTAAACCGTATGCAATCCTCGATCTGAGGGTTAAGGTAACTTATCTAAACTCCCTTTTTCATTTTTAGTGTTTATTTGTGGGAAATATTCTTATTTTTTAGTATGAAGTTTGGTTTTGGATTAAGCAACATTTTGGCCCATTTGAGTGGTTCTGAGTTATATTAAACATCTGTTAATTAAAAAGAACACGGTAAAAAGAGTAGTTTGAAAATAGAGTTACGGACCAGAGCAGCTGCGTCACGCGGCTACTACCTTGTGTGACGCAAACTGTTCATGTCCAAAAGAGTAGCGCATCTCTGCACTCGCGTCACGCCACTCCTCAGCTGCGTCACGTAACTGTTTGAAATATGTTGCCCTAAGAACAGATGCGCCACGCAACCACGAAGTCGCGTCACGCATCTTGGTAGCTGCGTCTTGCAACTGTTCAAGACTCTTACTCGTTGATGAACAGTCGCGTCACGCAACTGTCTTCCACAGAACAGCTGCATGACGCAACTGTCGAAGGTATGCAGTAATTCAATTTCAATCTAATTTCACTGTGTCTGTGTTGTTTTCATGCAATTTTCAGGGCAAAATCAAGTCGCCTAGAGCTACCAACAATCAAATGTCAACAAATCAAGTTTTAATGCAATAAAAAGGGGATTATTATATTATTGGTATTAAATTGTATTATTAAATCCGGTTTGTGTGCCCGCCCTTTAACCATAAGGCAAGAGGCGGTCTTTTAATTATTTTACATGGGTGGATGATTGATGATTATGATGATTATAATGCAATGAATGAATCTATTTGGGGCAATTAATTAATTTTCCACATAGGGAACTCGGTTCATTAATCGGTTGGGTTTAATAAATAATTTGGCTTTTCTAAAATAAAATTCAATTAAAAATTTGTATGGTAAAAAGAGGCTGGTTTCCGGCGTCGGCTTCCAATTGGGGCCGACGTTACCCAATTCCCTTACCTAGAAACCGGCACACGGTTCGCCTGACCAGTTTTTCAAATATTGGCCTTAAATAAAAATTGGGTTAAATGGAGTCATTTATAAATTAAAATCGGAAACGGTCCCATTGCCGAATAAATGGGTGGCGGGACTCAAATAATTTTATAAGACCGATTTATTCGGCACCGTCGTCCCAAAAGGTTTTTTAACACCATTTTCCAATAATAATTCTAAACAAATAAAAAGGATGTTTTCCGAGGTCCATTTCCGGGTTTTAAAGGATTCAACTCTCCATAAATAAATAAATTATAATGGGAAGAGGGGCGAAAACAGTTTGGCGACTTCACTGAGGAATTTTCACCCATTAATCCCCGGATTTTAATAAATAAGTGGTGGTGCAATTTAGGAATTGACTTAAAAGCCTACTTTCTAAATTTTAAAATTGGGTTAGAAAAAGCCGATTGGAAAATTTGATAAACGTCCGTATGTGCCTTAATTGCTTTATTTATTTTTTTTTAGGATTTTTGGCATTCATACGCGCATTTCTCTTTCCACCACATTCTACCCGTTATCACCCTTCTACTGGTTTGTAACTTTGACGGTGATCTAGCCTAAACTTTCAGTTTAGGTGCATCCCATTTCGAGAATAACATTACTACCAACCGCAAGCCTAGTACCCTTTAAAGGTGCGTCAAAAAGAGTGAGGCCAACAAGCCCGAATCCTTTTACGGAAACCCAGATTGTAAGCCTAATAAGACTAAAAGCCCAATGCATATAGTTCAAAAATAAACATAGTTACTTCCGTAAGGAAATAACCAGGTTATCTATTTGCTGTTGTTTCGTGCGCATTCATTCTTGAGAGTAATATCGTCAATCTCAAAAAATCCTGTTGGTTTGTCGAGATTAAGGACCAATCCTAGGAAAACAATGTCGAATTTACCAATGGATCGTGTGTGGAGAAGAAATAAGGTTTTGGAAGGCATGCATTCCCAACTTCCCGTTCCCCTTATGTATAACTGTACATATGTTGTGGAGCATTTCATGCACCATGTAACATTTCTTTTCAGCGCAGTGCATCAATAAGAGCTAATTTCGGTATGGACATTTTTGGGGACCTTTTGGTCTTTGAGGGACTGGACCTTCTTCTCTCTT